>JAMZAV010012650.1:0-17904 GCA_024449915.1 Sweltsa coloradensis | reverse complement strand
TAATTTTGGTTTGGAGGCAAGGCGAGTTCGATTCCTGCCGCTGGCTACCCTGACTGAAGTTTTTCTTTCCAATAAACAAAAATGATCAAATAATAATCAAATTACTGATCGATGTTGCTTTATTCCACCTAACGAACGTTGTAATGTCTATACATCTACAAACAGCTGTCTTACATTATTTACCCCACCAGCCTACTATTCCTAGACTGAAGAGTGTAATTAGCTTGAATATTGCCTTTTCGGTATTGAATATATAGTTAATGTTTATTGTTTATTCATAGTGAGTCTGTTCGCAAGAATGTGATTAGCGAATGCCTTGATATAGATGATACTTTTTCAATGTGTACACTTTGAAAATTCAACAATACAACTGACCAAACAATATTGCATTTTTGTTAACCATGGATGACTTACTGGCCGGTTTTTGCAAGCGCAATATAGGTTAAAGTAAGATCATTGTGAACTCGTCTTACCTTTTAGCAATGCAGGCTGTAAAAAGAAAACAAGCACACAGTGAAATCACTGAAATATACTTTTTTTATAATTTTATATGATACATTTTTATGACTGATTTTAAATAGTAATATTTAATGTAGGTTATTTAAATAATGTGTTAACTATAAATTCTCTGGTTTTACATGAAATTTAAATTTTGTGTTTCAACAATTTTAAATTTAATTTTAGGGTTGTTGTATTCATTGTGAGAAGATATAAGTGTATTTAAAAGTTAAGTTTTCTACATTGTTAGGCTTACTTAATTATTAATGTAATTAACACATGTGTATATTACGTATGTATTGTATACATGCAAATTACATTTTACAACACTTTTGGAATCTACTTGACAAGTTATTCAGTTACGAGTTTTAGTTCTAGTGTAAATGTGTGTACAAGACAAGTCAGATAATGTGTGCATGGGATGGTTATTTTGTCAATGTGTAAGTAAAGTAAGTATACGTCAGTGCCGCGGTCATGCACCATGCTGATAAACAAGGTATAATATGTGATCCATTCCATATAGGTAAATGAGGTGACATGACAGAAACTGCGGCATCCTTGACAAATGGTGACATTCTTGCTTTTCTTATTAGTAGCGAGCTTCATCTACCTCAAATGCAGTATGAATACATACATCTACAAATGCGTTGCGCTTTCATGCTATTGGGTATCTTTACCCAGCTGTGTCATTTTCACCATTCAAGACATCCAGATCGATCATGCGCAATTCTAAATGCTCGACAGAAGAAGTACCTGTCGTTAGTGGGGCCTCCATCTTTCCAACCCTCTGTTATCAGAGTTCATGATTCATTCTCGAACCATGAAGTATGTTATCGCTTCACGGACAATAAGCCATTGTAATTTGAATGGCTGACTCAGAAATAAGTATTGAAAAGTATTCATACACAGGATATGAGGAAGCGATTCCAAGGAACATGCATCTGGCAACTGATAGCTGCAAGTGTTCTGATCATGTGGACGAAAAAATATTTCCTACAAAACGAGGTGCAGTAAATACAACGAATAACATATGCGCTTCTCCTTTGTAACCAGACCCGAATTTAAATTAATAAATACAATTTGGGCTTAGTCTAAATTCTCAACTTTGAGTTGGACTTTTAACATTTTGATGCGGAATACGGGGGATTATTCTGAAACACTTTGAAGCTATATCGATTGTCCAATGGGGTACCAGTGTGTCACGTGTTAGTGAGAATGTGATCGTTCATCAGAGCATGGACTTAGAAAAGTAACTGGCGATATTTTCATAATATTGGTTAATATTTATCAGCCACCAGGAAGTATAAATAAGCCACCATAATGATCAATGTTTAGAAGGCAATTATTTGAAATGTAGAATTGCTATCTGAGAAAACATGCCATATCCTTTCAAACAAGACTGCTTTTTTGACGAAATATAGGTCAAAAGTAGTCCTAGAGCTAGACGGGCGTGAAAGTTTTCTTGATTTGACAAACAACAGATTTCTTAAATGAACTTTAAATGGCAGATAGGATCAAGCAAGAGATGGAAAAAAATACAAAAAACAAACATTAAAAGTCTTTTAGTATTTCACCTTTTACCATCAACGTTTCAAATACCGGAGCAACACATACTTATAATGAAGTCATTTAGCCTCCAACTTTGTGTCCCTGACTCAGATTGATTCGCTCTTTGAAGTTTTCCCTGACACAATACCCCAAGTCCCTACTACAATTTGCGATCATAATCTTACGTGGTGTGCGTATGTATAAAATACTAAATTAGGCTACATTTTATAAAAAATTTATAACATCGAAAAAATTGTAACATCTAGGCCTATGTATTTTTGAAACCATGTAGGCTACATTTCTAAAAAGGCAACATATTTAAATGAGCCTCCGAAACCCATGTTCGTAGGAATTTTGATGCCATGAAAAAACGCACCACATTTCCCCTCTAATGTCGAGTAATTAAACATAATTCATAACAATGCGCTAAAACCGGGAGCCGGCACAAGCCATGCAGATTGCAGAAACAGCAGAATTGAAACAAAAATGATATAATTAGCAATAAATCTCCTGGCCATCATAAGCATCCTTGCACCGTAAAGTACAGCGTTGATTGTCGTGTATTGAAGTACTCTCGCAGGAAAGGTCCTCGTCCCCCCCGGCCGGTGCCGGTGTCGGTTCGCTACCCCAGCCACAGAGCAAACCAAGCAACGGGAAATTAATAAAAAAAAGTTTAACTCTCCAATTAAAAGTTATAACAAGGGAGTCGCCCCTGCAATAATACGACTGCAAATTTACCCCCAGACATTAATGAAACTAATTGCTCCACCTAATGACCTTACAAGTGAGGTCCTCGGTGTAATGGTGGCAGCGGCGAGATCGTAAGAGGATGTAAGATTGGATACGAGCCTGGACCGCGGCACTTTTCTTGTTGGTGCAGATAACAAGGGTAACTTGCGCGGGCCTAACCTAGCTAGTTCATTAGCAGTGTAGCTCCGCGCACTCCATAATGATGTTTTGCTTGGAACTAATTACACGGAGTGGATAACATGTGTGTCTGGGCGAGCAATAACCGAGGGGTTTATGTTTCCATGATTTTCTCTGGATTATCTTCTGCCCCGGAACTACATGCATTGCGCATGCGTTGTTCAATGGATCCAGAGGCAACCAATTACATGGAGCCATACCAAATAATATTAAAATAGTTTGCACGCGTTCTAATACTCAACGAGAAAGTCGAAGCACAGCTTTTGACGTTGATTTCTAGCAGAAGTTTTGAAATCTAGATAGAAAGCAATACTGGGCAACCCAGGTTGTGTTACGCATCTAGCACGGGTTTCAAGTTGTCTCCGGGAAATCGAATGTTTTTCATTATATTTATCTGCAGTGCGATTCGGAGATTTTTTCCCTTCAAATCAGATAACGTAATTTTGAATTTAAATATTAAACCAAAACTCAATTCCTGGCTCATTCAATGATGGGTAATGTGAAGGCAATTCAGGGAAAACTAATTGAATCAAAGAGTGGTTGCTGAGCTTGGCCCAACTCAAACGCGCGCACTCAGGTGTTGCCGATTTCAGCAGAACGGTTGGTAATATCACTACCAAATTTAGCACGAATGTTTATAAAATACTTTTATATTGATATCCTCAATTGGTTGCCAAAAATAAGCCTTAAAGATCCATTGTGAGACATAAGTCCAAAACGTGAAAAAATAGGAAATCGAAAACATGGATTTCAATTCAGGAAATTTCCACCAAACCGTTTATAGTACGAAAAACTAAATTGACCTGTGCGTTCACATTGCTTTAAACGTTGATATTCAGTATGCAAATATGCGTTACAAAATCTGTACTTGAATACATTCTCGAAGTTGACCAAAATGAGTAAATTTTGGTGATTTCCCTGATTGTTAATTCAAAATCAAGGAATTAGTTTAGGAATACGCATACTGGATAGCATAGATTTATTCTTTAATAACATCAGTGTGAAATTTGATAACGGTGTTATAAACCGTTTTACGAAAAAAAACAAAACTGAAAGCTGAGCGCCTAAACTCGTTTCCGCTTCAGCTCAGCGACTCCTCCTAAAAATAATTAACTTAAAAGGATAAGGAAATTTAAAAATTCTCAAAAGGGTTAAACCGATAATGAGCTACAATTTCAGAACATTCGAAGCTCGTGGATACGAACGTTGATACATTCAGAGGATGTGATTTTCAAGAGTGGTAACCGTTTAAGAATCTAATAAACTCTAAACCTGGCCAGATTCCAAAACTGGGCGAAGTTTTTTATGCGTTTCTATATATTGCCAAAATTTAAACATAGTAAATTTAGATACAAGTTATATCAATAGGTCAATGAATGTTTAGATATACCTCGTTTATTAGCACGATCTGAATGGCTAAGGTAAATCACTTGTTTGGGCGAACTTCCTGTCATAATCAATTGAGAATAGACTGCTCGTGCTAATATATTTTAAAATTTAATGAAATGTAACGTGAGTCAGTACACGCCGTTTAAAGTGGGTTGTGAAAATAAACCTTCAATCGTTCACGCGTCGTCCGCGTGTTGGTGTTGGATGGGGGTGAGGACTGAGGAGTAAATTGACCGAAATAGAATATCAAGAGTACGATGCATGCGACGACTTCCGGACATCGATGGAGAAATAATTATCATCAGAAGATTATTGACGTGATTGCAAGACTAATATTTTAGTGAACATTTTCAAAATAAATATGTGCGACTCAACAACTTTACTAGAGCTCTTTGATAATGACAAGTAAGATCCATTAGAAAGGATGCAGAGATTATTTAGTCATTTTCATCACAGTCCTTGGCGCTTGAAGTGGGCCCGCTATGTAACTTCGGAATAAGTATAAAGTATGATTGTAGTAATTAATTGAATAAACAAAGTTTTTACGCAATGTCGCGCGTATATACTTCAACAGCACTTAGAAAAAACGTAAATACTCACACATTTAAAAATGCACCACGTCGATACTTTACAATACTTTTGGTCACGTTTTTTGTCAGTGAATGTTCACACACAACCACGTCTCATTTCTTGGTACAATTGCCCCATATAACATCATAGACTGGACTGGATCACAATGTTAACCAAACATTGTAAAAATCTAAAAACAAGTTTTAGTTCAAAGAAATTAAATTCATATGATTGGTATAAACAGCAGAGAACGCAGAACCGTTAAAATAACCATTCCAAATTTGAATGCATGTTTTGTATTGGCTTTAAACTCGATAATTAGTTGTCAATGTCAAAAGATATAATGCAACGGTAATGTTACATTATTTTATTTAATATATTATCGGGAGAGAGTACACTTTTCGGTTAGTGACTCCATAAGCGCACAGCTTGCGAAGTCAATTAAAAGTTAAAAACAAAGAAAAATCACACGTGGGCTTAAGTTAACCACAACCAAAAAATCCAGTGTGATAATGGCGCCATTTCTTCGTATTCGTAAGCATATGATAACTGAAGCCTCAAAAAACTTGTCACGATGTTCTCGTGAACTCATAAGTCCTAATATCAAATTTGCCTCGGGAAAGGGAAAGTGCACATGCAATAGTAGAACGGTGTAGTTATTCTCTACACGTGTTGTGAGCAGTGGCCCTGGACGACCAATCGAATCTCGTTGACAAATGACTGTCAATCAGCAATGCTAATTACTTTATCACAGTCAAATAATGACGCAGTAGCCATTACTTACTCTGTCATCAGTCATACCAACAGCTGACCTCGTAATTAGGGTCCCATATAAACACGCATGAGTACGGTAATTCAGGCGGCATTACGTTTGGCTAACGAGCATTCTGTCGAAAATATCAACAACCTGATTGATGTACAGACTAGGAGGAATTTCTTGGGTTGAGAGTCGTCCTCGATTGAGTCATCATGTTAGGACGCAGGTCGGAAACCGATCGGAAGGGAAACATTGCAATACAACGTGACGTGAGTTCGAAACCCGCCCAAGCCATGGAATTATACAATTGGCCTTCGTCCTCATGAAAACTACATTAAAAAGTCTCATCTCATAGCACATTGCATGAACTATAGGCTTGGCAAAACATAACACAGTTTACGAAGACAGACACGAACCTCGCGGATTGCAGGTCATTCATATTAGTCTGCATTAAACGATTTCATGCAGCTGCGGGCAATTGAAACGTAAATAGAAAAATAAACTAAACAATATAAAGGATAGGCTAGTGTGAACTATAAAAACAAGATTGGCTAGCAATTCATTTTTTAGGGGATGAGGGGAATGGATTTTACAATCAAATTCCAAAATCGTCATATTCAGCCATTTGTTATTGTTGACATTGAACAATTTACAAAAGGTCCTAGGCCTACACGCATGCAAGTCGATTGCACACAGTTTCAGATATCTGGGAGTATTACGAGTTGCAAAGGAGCACTCTTTTGAGGAGTCTACTTTCAAGTGGAAGTCAAAAGAAGCTGACCCGAGACACAGTTGCAGCCATCACCTGATCATCCGCCTGGCAAGTAGGAGGTTAGGCCTACTATAGGAATTGGCTTTCGCACTCCTGTTTTTTTTTTAAAGAAAGCAGTGAAGCACGAATACGTAATTAACGAATGTATAATTTAGTTCGTATTTGACTTGGTCTGCGTGACAGGTCGTGGGTTCGATCGTGACCATTGCACCTGTGAGCTGGCTTTACAGTACCAGCAGCAGCTCCCAGCAGGAGAGCATCGTCCAAGTCTCCTGTCTGGCCTGAGAGTGACCCCCACCTTATACGATACGCTATGCCTACGTATGAATTATTAATCCTCTTATTGCTCAGCAATACTATTAAGTGTTGATGTAGAGTGGTGGAGTGCCGGGGGCAGATGGCGTTTCGCAGGGGGTCTCATGGTGGTACAATAACAAGATTTCAGTCGCGCACGTAATCGCCAACTTAACGTTGAGTCCCCACAGCACTATATCTTTTTGTATTGTATACACAAGTTTTCAACTGAAGCGAGTATCATTGCATTACCTAATATAGACTAGTTTATGCAAGGAAATACAAAGAGAAATGAGGTGTTGTTATTATTGTGGCATAGCACGAGAGGATCAGTTATACAATTTCTCATAAAACAAGAATAATTTATTCGCTATTAGCACGAAACATTTATAGGAAAATGTTTTTTTTATGTTGTTCGAGTGACAATATTATGCCCAGGCTTCGTTGGGTGGAGAGGTTGCTGGTGAAGATTGACAACACTTTAGGCGAGTTATGTCTGTAGCAAGGTCCACTAAATCTCCTGGCGGGCTCCAGCGAGCGCGGGGATCGGCGGGCGCACGAGATCTAAAGGAGCTATGTTGTGAACGAACCAAGTTGAACTCAAATAATTCAGCTGATACGAAAATAAAATAGGCCAATACGCACACAAATCAAAGTGACATGATGGCACCTAACCGTAGTAAATGCCAATTCAGCCGAGATTAGATGGAAAAGGGCACACGCTAAAGCTTGCACACCTTACAAACTGCAGTTGAGCACATGCAGCAGGCTGATAACACGGCGGACGCTGCGTCTCAGTCTCCTCCCACACGGTGGTCGGATCGGGTGTAATAAGCGCGATGGATTCGCAGAAGTCGACGCCCCGAGATTTTCAATCTGAGAGTTTTTCTTGGAAGTGTAGTGTGTACTAGAGTTCACCTTACCTAACCTGAATATATGCTTGCTCATTAACTTGAAGGGTTCACTTTTTTTTATGTTTTGCATTAATTTTCCACTCCCCAAGGAAGACTCAATAGTGGTAGCGGTACACGACATGAAAACGACAATACTGCACTTTTTGAACACGGGTTTGCCGCTTTGCACAGTTGTAGGTGGGACCAAAAAATTATTTAAGGATGTGGAGGCACTCGAAATTTCCCTTAGAATTAAAAATTTGGCGGCCATTTTTCAAGACGGTGTCCTCAGATACAAAAACTCTTTTGATGTGTCTAATATATCATGTTTGGGTATCGTTTTCGTATATTTCCGACTCGAATAACTCGAAAATAATGTCAAAAAAAAATCTGGGTGAAATTCTAGAAGTTTAACATGTATTTTAGTAGTATTTTAAAGGGAAAAATCTTCTAAGATTGGGTACGACGTAGAAACTCTTTACCCTACCCCTGTAATTGCTTCCAGGCATTAAATTATTATGATTATAATTTTTAAAATTTAAAACCCGAAATTCATTTTTTTAAACTTATTGGCCATCATTGCTGCGGCAACCAGAGGTGTTCAACAGGTGGTTAATGATTATTGTGCTGATTAATATGGCTGCTCTTTTTTAGCTGGGTTTGGCACTTGGCTCAGTTGAAGCTGGTACCCAAAAGTTTTTTTTAAGATGTTGAGGCAATAGAAATTCCTTTCGAATCCAAGATGGGGGCGGTTTTTGGAATGTTGACCTTAGTAACAAATTCTTGCAGTTTTTCAAATTCATCTGTGTTTGGGAGTCATTTTCGTATGTAATGACTCTCAGAATACAAATATTACTACAATATTAAAGTAAAATAACAAAAAATTGGAAACTAAAATATTTTGTAGAATTTAAACTAAATACTGGAGTTAACTTGGCCTGTGTTTTACTTTGTGACGTTGTTAAGGGGGAGTCGCTGAGGCTGGCTCGGAGACGAGCCCTCAGACTCGTTTTCTGTTTTTTTTTCTTTCGGGTAAACGGTTAATAACGTCGGTATAATATTTCACACGAACTTTTATAAAGAATCCATCTATAAGACCCATTACGCGTACCCCTTTTAATTAATTCATTAATTTTGAATTCACAAATCGTAAAATCTCCTTAATTACTCAATTTTGGTGAACTTGGGAATTTATTACAAGTGTAACAGATTATTTTAACGCATATTTGAATACTGGATATCAACGATTAATTCAATGTGAACTAGCAAGGTTTAATTTGGTTTCATCGTAATATAAACGGTTTGGTGATAATTATTTCTAGAATTGAATCCATGTTTTGGATTTCCCATTTTTTTTTCGCGTTTTGGACTTATGTCTCGCAATTGACCTTTTTGCTCATTACTTGCAACCCAAGTGTGGATATCTACATAAAAGTACTTCATTAACATGCATGCAAAATTTGGTAATGTATTACCAACCGTTCAGCATAAATCCTCAACACCTGCAGGGGCGCCAACTTTTCAGACGACTGTGGGTGCTCAAAACATAGACAAACTATATGGGTAGACCCGTGGCGATTCTGGAGTAGTTTGGACTGGTGAGGTGAAATTAATATCCCGGAGGTAGTAATGGGGACTACACGGAGGGTTCGGGGGCGAAGCCCCCCAACAATAGTCGAAAATTGTGAAAATCAGGTTTTAGAGTGCGTTTGGTGCGTTTTAGAAAAAATTTTGTGGGCTGAATGCAATCCCAAAAATAATGTAGTTTTTGTGCAGTCAAAACGGGAAACCCACCAAATAGAAGTGAGTCACTGAGGTGATAGATTATATTACATCCCCGCTAGGGGTTTGGGCACTGGGGGCTTTGCGGTAGTTTCGAATCACCCTACTACAATTATTGTTACTTTGAAAAAAAAAATCTTGCATATATACCATTCAATTCCGTATGTGTGTGGATGCGCAAAAGTACTACCGTTTGTGATGATTTGTGTGGGTGCACAGCTCCTACATAAATCTATCTCGTGGGTGCTTTGGCTCTCCTGCACCCACGGAGCTGGCGCCTATGAACACCTGTGTGAGCGCTTTTGGGTTTAGCCATGCAAGCTCAGCAAAGTTTAGTCCAATGGCAACTTAAAAATGGTAGCTGTAACCTGTTTTAAAGAATCTCTCAAATGCATAGTTCCTTGGTTTCTTGTTTGATCACACACATTACTCTCAAATGATTGACAATTCATTTAAAAGACCTTGAAGAGCTCTCAAACACAGCTCTCAGCGTTCACCGTGATTCTGTAGTAGAAACTATATAATCTACAAGAAATCCCAGGCCATTCTCTGCCCTTTTCCTTAGATACGCACACGAACAAAATAATGCTCTTATTAAGGGTGACCGACCGTGGTGTAAAAGGGCCTAACAGAAGATCCAGTGGCTCTTTGGAGGGGGTCAGTAAGTTGCAGGTCCTAAAGTCTGCAGGTTACAAAAGTGAATTTTTTTCCCGCACAAGATGAAACCCCCAAATATTCTTCGACAACATGAGCAATACTCAGCATACCAGACTATGTTTAGGGAAGACACTTGCGCTCAGATTTCAGGATTTTAGATTTTCAGATTCAGATTTAGCAAAGCTTTTATTCAACTTCAAATTTATACAGATAAAAATTTTAACATAGAAAACAAACATTGATTTACATAATATGAAGGTGAATGCCCACATGAGAGAGGCTTTGGGGTGGTGGGCGCATAATATTTTGTGGCAATTCAGGTTTAGATGGCAGATGACGTTTGAATCTGGTATGTATACTAAAATTTTGTAGTATTCAATCAAGTATATAAATGTATGTGTATAAATAAAGTATATAATGTATAAAAATATATCAAATGATACCACTACAGTGGGTATTATGTAAGCTAGGTACTTAAATTTATAAAGTGGATTCTTTGTGTTACATTTTAACAATATTATTATTATTGATTCATAGCAGTTGTCGACTCAAAGACAGTTTTCTAGAATTTGGTAATACGTTCTTGAATAAGCGAAAGATCTTATAGTAATTGACAGCCGGGTGTTAGTGAGCAAGGAAGGTGTTGACACATTAAACTCTCTTGTAGATGATGGCATCAATCTGTATAAGGTTGTAAGGAGGTACTATATAGTTGATAACTTAATAACTACTTTTCAACCCTTAAAGACAGTGAACAAAAAGATCTTCAACGGCTAAACTAAATTACGTCGGCAGGCAACAAGAATAAGAAGTGTTTATGCTGATGGGGCAGCTTTTCTCTAACTATTCATTGTAAGTCACACAGGGAAATTGAATTAGATGACTTTTTTTCCCCCCACGAAAATCAGGCTTGTCCCCCCTTTGATTTCAGCAAATGGTGAGCTGCGCATAGGTAACAAAGGCAAACTGACCATTAGGACTCAGATATTTTCACAATTCACTGATTGTAAACAGTGTCTGCTTTTAATTTCAAAGGCAAGCGGTCTGCCAAGAGAGCAATGTGTGAACTTAGTGAAGAACGCGGCATAGAAGTAAAAATTGCTTTAAACAGAAAATCTTAAATCCTATATTCTTCCCCTAAATACCTATCAATTAGTCGATTTGTGATAAAAGCCGTAGTGAATTTTTTAAACTGTACGTATCATTAATATTTTGAGGTCAAATTCGTGTTCTCTGGCTCAAATTCATGGACTTGAACCAAACATGATATTATTAGTCGTTTTGAGCAAAATTTTGAGTTCAAAGGTCATTTCCAAAAATTGCCGCCATCTTTGGGTTCGAAGGAATTTTAAATGCCTCCACTTCTTAAAAAAAACTTTTGGGTACCAGCTTCAACTGAGCCAAGTGCCAAACCGCGTTAAAAAAGGGAGCATATTAATCAGCACAATAATCATTAACCACCTGTTGAGCACCTCTGGGTTGCCGCAGCAATGACTGGCCAAAAAGTAAAAAAATGAATTTTGGTTTTAAATTAAACATTTAAATCATAATAATTTTATGTTAGAAGCATTTACAAGGGTAGGGTAAAGAGTTTCTATGTCGGACCCAATCTATGAAGATTTTCTTGAAAATACTACTAAATATATGTTAAACTTCTAGAATTTCACCTGGATTTTTATTAACATTATTTTTGTGCTATTCGAGTCGGAAATATACGAAAACGATACCAAACATGATTTATTAGACACATCAAAAGAATTTTTGTATCTGAAAACATCGTTTTGAAAAATGGCCCGCCATTTTGAATTCTAAGGGAAATTTTGAGTGCCTCCACATCCTTAAAAATTACTTTTGGTTCCACCTACAACTGTGCAAAGTGGCAAACCGTGTTCAAAAAGTGCAGTATTATTTGCGTACCGCTACCACTTACAAGTTTAAACGTTCAACATTATTGCGTTCACATTAGGATTTGTATTCAGTTGAGTGGGTATACACATACGAGGGCAAAAAGTAATGGTGAATCAACAAGTATGCCCGGTATGACTGAACTCTGTATCCACTAATCCACTGTATAATAATATATGCACTCATCTTGTTATTCAAATCAAATATGGCTGCAAATTGTGACGACTTGTTATCTACGAATGATAACCTATTGGTTCGTAGATTGGAATGGATAGAGAATGACTATATCACAGAGCACAACTACACTATGCATCATTTGTATGTAAATGTGAGTCTGTCACGACTCACGATAAAAATCGAACATGACCTCTGATTGAAAAACATTTTGTAACATTGCACTTCAACAAGGATGACACAGAATGTTGTTGACTTGGTGATCGTGGGTGTCAGGGCTTCAGCCCTCCATCTCTCTAGCCTCTATACTCGGCACTTCCCCCAAGGGGGTTGAACGTTGTATAATAAAGTAAGCTTCACTCCCTATTTTGGTCACTCCCGTAAGTACCTGTGCTTGTCATATAAAATAACAAAGTTAGAGGGTAAAATAACAAAGTTAGAGGGTAAAATAAAGACGTTTTGGCTAACATCCTAGTATTAAAACGAACGAGCAAATCAGCTGTATACATAGTCATAACATGAATATATTACAATGTTGCTGTGGTATGTGGGGATGTCTCTTTACTTCGTAGTGACAAGATTCAGTCATAATGTGCATTTGAGTCGTAGGTCTTATAGATTTGAGCACCAGAATTATAACTCTTCGCTTCCTGACAAAATGGTAGGAATTAGAGAAATGGCAAGACATTCACCAAGCTAAAGTAAGCAGCGACGAGAGAAAATCATCGACATTAAAGTAATGAATGCTTCGTCGAATTTAATCGAGGTTTAAATTAATCTTCCCAGAAGACAGTTATGTAATTAGAAAACATTATCAACGTTGAACGGGGTGTGGTGTGGTATTACTCGACATTCCAGAAGGCGTTGGCTTTGGCATGGTGGAATGATTATTGGACGTTTAGCTAGAGTGCGACAGAAACAATGTGCAAAGAGACAATTTCTCGGGTGGTAGTCAGGTATGATATCAGAAAACATTCACAATCTATTTCACAGAATTGGAACTGTCGTCTTGTGTCATTTGAGTATTTTTTAAAAGAAGTTAAACAAATATTGAACCATTACTTTCAGATTTTTTAAATCAACTTCAGAAGAAATTGAAATATACAGATTGGGCTAGACAAAAATATAAAATATATAGACATACATATATCCCAAATTTATGAATGAGTTATGAAGATGGACAAGAAAATCGTAAAATTACTTTGATTTTAAGGGATTTCATCGCTTGAGCCAATGTGAGCGACACGTAGAACATCAGGCAGGTGTTGGCTACAACGTCCAATTCTACGACACCAAGAGTAAAAGGCCCGCATAATTTCAAACTATAACTTAATTTAATTGTTATTATAAACCAAGTGTGGGGTTAAAAATTAATCAATTACAAATTACTTGTTTCGAAGAGGGTTGTGACATTAATTAATTACTGTATTTTGCCTGCCTGACATCGGCGAGCGACGTCCCAGAATCACAGACGTGTCGATAAAAACACCACCTTACACCCAAAACCCCTACAAGTAAGAAGAAAGACACAAGCTCACGTGGACCGGTGTTGATGAGGGGTCACCAGAAATTCGCTCATTCGCTTCTTAGAAACATCGTTCGCAGAACAAACGAAACTGCTTTTTTTATTTTAATTCACATTATTAAAATACTTGTCGATTATGCTCGCGTATTTTTTTAAATAAATTCAAAACACAGCTAATAGCTGTCCGTGTTTCTTCTGGGAAGCGAAACTCCCATGTGCATCATAGAGAGGGCAATAATATCCTAAAGCCTTCTAGAAGTCAATCGTACAACATTTTTGGGTAGAAGCTGCCAACATGGTTTTTTATCTTAAGGCAATTTTTTCTCATCTACCTATCAATGTTGGCAAATTTCTACTTTGAGTAGAAGTAACCAAAGGGTACCAAAAACCCAAAATCTGGGTACCACTTATTAAAAAATTCAATTGCTGTAAAATAAACATACGAAAAATTTGAAAAAAAATTCACAAATCGTAATAGATTTTCTAGTGTTTAATAAGTGTAACCTACTTTTGCCTACGTGTAGTTTCTAGGGCTTTAGTCCCACTTTTATCTCAATTTTGTTGCATAATTTTTGTACCTAAAATTTGTACATCAATATATCTTCTGATTGGAAAGATTTGGGATAGTATTTTTACCAAAATCTCTATGTCTATGTAGAACATGCTTGCCAAATCGGGCCCAAGTTTCAACATACCAATCGACGGTTTTTAATTGTTTACTGAGACAATGCGCAACTAGATTTCTGTCGCGGTAATCCCCTGCGCGTGCCGCCAGCATCAACCCGCGGCGCTGATTGGTCTCAGCCTTGGTCGCCTAGCCTCCCTCCGCGGTCCACTCTACTCAGTCGTAAACGTAAATAATCATTGCATTAGCAGTGTTTTTTTTTTATGGAAGGGTTCATTGCTGACAGTGGATCTTGTTATAAAAAACAGCTATAGTTATGTGATATACCTGCAATATGTCTACGTGATTTGAAGGTATGTAATCACTTACATCTTATCTTAAAATACTGTAAGCCCTACGCTCATGTGCTGTGTTAAAAACATGGAACAAACTCTCATTGTTTCAAAGTAAGGCCTAATATAAGCAGGGGCGCGGAGTAGTGTGTTGTGTTGGTGACGGAATGCTCAGCTAGGGCCGCTATAGACAGAGTGGCATATTACGCTTCAAGGTTATTTGGAGACTGTAATTTGCCCGCTTTGGGTAACATAATTAAATAATTTTTGTGGAAGCCTCCCCAGGGGCAATTCATGCCCCTCTTCAGGTGTCTAACTAGGTATGTTGTGGATATGACAATTGTGAAGGATGTCCGAGGGCTGATTCAGAGGACTCAATCCCTTGCATTCGCATTAACGACTGAGAAAACCTCGGAAAAACCATCAGTCAGGATTGCCGGTCTGGGACGGGATTTGAAACCGGGACCTCGCGAATCAGAGTAGCGCGCTTAACGCTGGAACCAACACTGTAGGTGCATTGAAACAATAAAACATCGAACAGAAACATTGGTGTTCTTTCCAGGCCCCCAGAGTTTTCTTACACGTAACGTCGTATCGATAACACTAAACCAAAGTCCAAAAAGGCAGCCTCTTTCAACATTTCCAGGGGCGTGTTCATGATAATTGATAATGCAATTTTATTTGAGACTTATGAGTAGTCTTTTCATTTAGGCCTTAATCAGTAGATGTTAAATTTTTAAAACAAATAATTTGTTAATTACTTTACAGCATTATAGTAGTCAATTTTTTCTTTTAGTCTGGTTTAAGCTTGTGTTATGACTGCATAGTTGTTTTTCTAACAGTTACGTCTTGAGCCCTTGTCTTATCCCCTCAGTCGTCGAAAAATGGCGATTTACAGACACCTTCAGACAAAGAAAAAGGGATTTGTAAATGCTTTAAAAGACAGAGAAAAAGTCAACTACGTAAAATTTACGTACCGCGTTTGCTCGCATAAAAAATGCAATATCAAAAGGTTTTCTACTCCAACAAGTACTGCACTCCATTGGCATATTAAGAGATGTCACTACCAAAAAATTTGATATGGAAAACTATCAAGAAACCCGAGGTACTTTTTACTGCTGAGGGTTATGTTGTTATTACATTATAAGTTAATTTTTAACAACAAGTATGTGCTATATATTCTCATTTCCCCCCAATATGAAAACCAAAAAAAGAACCCACGCAAATTTGTGTAGAACATTACTGGGGGCGATATCACCCCTATTCTAATGACCACGGATGCTATTCCAGTTGGATGTGCTGAAGTTATTTCTTGTACTACAAAATTGGTTGCTCAAAAAATAGGGTGTGGGTGTAAAAAAAAAAAAAAACAGGGATGCCATGCACTGATGCTGCAAGTGTTTTGAACTAGAACGAGGATGTTCGAATATCAATGCAGGCATGATAAGAATTTGGATCTTTTACATTACATTTACATGCATTACATGCAACCGACACTGATCGAAATAGGATAACAAAAAGTAAATTCTACAATAAATGTAAAATAAAATGTTTAAATATAATTCAAACTACCCACTATAAATGGTTTCGAGAAAATTAACAGAATCGCAGCAAGAGTTTTTTGATTTTTTTAAATATATTACACTATCATATACAAAACTATTCTTCAATATTATTTAAAATGTAGTCACATAATAAAAATAAATGTAATTCTTATACTGTGGTGAACCTAATTGATGCAACTCTTTCCAAAATGGACGATTCGATTGATCGGCGCACGTAATGTGTTGGGTTAAAAAACGGTTTGTTTTTCTACAACTCACTTCTGGTATCCCCATGAATTAGTTTTAACGCATTCAACTTTAATAAAACAGAATATGACACAGACTTCATGCAGGGATAATGCACAAAAAAGCGAATAAATTTTATATTTCAAACAAAGTTAAAATTCGAACCAACACCTAAACAAGGATTTTTATACTCTTAGCTTGAGACTGTCAGGGTATGTCGGTGGCTGGTTTAGATCAAAATTCTTGGATGAGATGAGAGATATCATTATTATTTACTTAATATTTTATAAAACATTTTTTTTAAAAAATTGTAGATAGTAGTAAAAAAACAAAAGAGGATTTCTCGATTTCCAAAAGTTGAAGTTTTGAAGGTGAAGGAGCCATTTTTGGTTTCGCCAACATTGTTTTTTGAATTCAGCATGGGCGAATTAGTTTTAAACAGCATATTATTTAATTGGGTTCTTTCGATAGTAAAACAAAATTCAAAAAATGATTTTCTTAATTTCCAAAATTTTGAGTTTTGAACGTGGAAGAGCCCTTTTTGGTTTTGGCAACCTTGTTTTTTTGAATTCAGCATGGTCAAATTAGTTAAAAAAAGCATATTAATTGCTTCTACGATTGTAAAACCAAAATTTAAAAAATAGTTTTTTCGATTTCCAAAATTTGTTTTTGAAGGTGAAGGAGCCATTTTTGGTTTTGCCAACATTGGTTTTTGAATTCAGCTATCGAATTAGTTAAAACAGCTATTTAATCGCTTTTTACGACAGTAAAACAAACTTAAAAAAATGATTTCTTGATATCCAAAATTTTGAGTTTTGGAGGTGAGGACCATTTTTGGTTTTGCCAACATTGTTTTTTGAATTCAGCATGGTCGAATTAGTTTAGAAAGCATTTTTAAATTTCTTCTACTCATTAACAGCATAAACTTCGAATTGTCATGAACCGCAAGTTTTCTATAGTATATTATTCTTGTGTTATAGGTATATTATATGCCTATCTATACAGTTTGCTCTATTCATTAATTTATTTACATCATTCTCATATACAGTTTGCGCTATTAATCAAGTTAGTTACATCATCATAATCGATATAATTGAGAGTCATGTGGTCATTTTACAAATAATTATAATCCTATGTTTTGTGTTGTACATCCACAAGCAGGCTGTGTTATTTGAAGTCGAGGTTATTTTGTGTGCCAAGCTACGTGCATTTGAGCTAGCCCAACAGGCAAAGGGAGCCCCGAACCAAAGACATTAGTGTCACTCTTGAGATATTGACACCCACCCTAAGCTTGGACAGCCTCGGACCAGGTGAAATCAAAATAACTTCTAAATATCTTTTAAAACTTTTTATTGTCTACCCTTGGCAGGGAGGGTATGTAGTTTGTACCATAGTCAACTTGGAAACACTCATGTCACTCGTGATGTACCGAATGGTTCGAGTAGCCTCAACTCAGGTGAATTAAA
>JAMZAV010012649.1:0-15371 GCA_024449915.1 Sweltsa coloradensis | reverse complement strand
GAACTTCAGTGCTCAACTTTCGTGCCCCAAGGGTCTGACTGGGACTTATATAACGTGTGTCACTTGCTGTAGTAACGTCAGTGTACGAAACGAGCACTATATTATATGACATTCGTAGAGGTACGCGAAAAAATTCATAGCTGTCAACCCATTGCACAAATTTCAATTTTTCTGCAGTCAGAGCAATTATAACACTTTACTCTAAATGCGTGCCAAATTTGATTTGGTTTCAGTCAGTAGTTTTATTTAACGATTTGAATTAGAACACATAAATATAAGGTATCGAAACCCCAAATACCCCTCCAATTCCCCCCCAAAAAATTCCCCATTTTTTTTTCAAGTTTCTATAATATACATGAAAATAGCCGTAACAAAAAAACAAGGTTTTTGGACGTTCAACGACCCGGTTGATTCCCCTTAAGTTTTAATTACCCATTAGGATCCCAACAGAAAGACATGTTGATAATCCTATTATGTTGCATTAGTTCATTTCATTACGTAGTGATATTATTCGTATGTTTGTTTAAAGTTGCCGCAAAATTAATTTAAATAACAATGCTAAACAACATAATGGAATCGTGACCTAGAAAATCCTCACACATAATACTCTTCCGTTCTCAAGCCTCCCACACAACTGCCGAGACTATATATCTAGTGCACTTGGAACAATAAACTAATGCACGGAGCTGTTTTTACTCGGTTTGCCGCTAGCTTTTAGTTATGAAAGCTAAATGCATGAGATTACTCCAAGACGACTCAGATAAGATAAACACTCGACGAGTTTCTCGCGTCTCGCATAATGATCACGTGACTGAGAAATATCGTACGGAACCACATGAATAATCACACCCAAGATTACCTCGCATTATTTAAATGATGTGAGATTCTCAGAACTATTAAGATGCTGCTAAGTTAAATGCTCGCAATACTGACAAACAAAAGAGCACATCACTAGTCAAAAGACTAGAAGGTTTAGTAAAATATTATTTAAATGTGTGCCGATACACTACAAACTTATAGGTAAAATGATAAACTTTGTGGAACGAAGTGCCAGAAGAAAATAATGATTGACGGAACGATAACAGGATCATATTTTATCAAGAGAAATATCAAACAAAACCGTTTGTGGTTATGGAAGAACATTTCACAATTGTGCATGGTGTGTGTTCAAATTGTTATTATATTGTAATTTTTCCTGGAAACCTCACTGTTGTTACAGTTGCTCTTCTACCGATTGCCATTTACGATTGCTAGATTTTTAAGTAAATTCTTTATTTTAGGTGAGTAGTAATTGCATACAAGTTTTAATATACAATTCATTAAAATAACTGCCTTTAAATAAATATTAAATGTGAAAAAACATCATTGGATATTTTTGTAAAGTAAACATTCACATAGCTGTGGTTGTTTGAGTCAGAATGATACCATTATTGATTCATAATTCATAATTTGTTTCAACATTTTATCTAATAGAACAGAGAATGATTGATTAGTAGTTCAATATAATTATCCTATTAAAGTTTGAAGCTATAATTGCGTTATAATATTTTAACGGTTTTTAAAGCAAATAAATAGTCGAATCCACTCGATCGCGTACTTATCAAAGCTCACTCAACATGATCGAGGACAAGTCACAGCCGGATGCGCTAAAGGTTGATTACCATTTACCATGATCGAGTTTGGCACGTTTTTAATTTGATAAATCACCCAAGTACATTGATAACTTTGTTTAATTTATCAACGACATAAACCAACGACTCCCTACATCTATGACTGTACTTCCGGTATATTTTATAACTGACACCTGGGTTTAGGGTGAATGCATGAAACCCTCACATTGAATACCGTGCTCCTTGTCTATTCTGAAACAATGCTAATATAATCACGTGATCCCACTCTGAACGAGTTGCGACATTTTAAACTGAAATTAAGAAAATCCCTCCGAGTTAAGTTAAGTTGTTGAAATTTGCTTAATTCCCCCAGATGGAATTATCTTAACATGTATTTTCTCTCATGACAAGAAGGCTTACTTAGCCGAACCACATTCGCATTGCAAACCGAACCCGCATCCCTCATCAACTGTTGAAGAGAGACAGGGAACGGGGGGTGGGGTGGGGTGGGGCTGCACACTGAACAAACAATTAAGTACTTTCCACTGGCACAAGCCCCTCTTCGCATTCAATTACTCCTGGAGTTACCGCACGCCGCAGCACTGTCGCACTGTCGCACTCACAACAAACAATGCCATATGACAAACATGTTGTTGGTTCTGGCTACAAGCTTTTTATTGTTAGAATAACAGGCCTGGCCAGAGATGTGAGAGCTTGAGTTTCGGGGTAGGAGTAATGGGTTTGTCATTTCGATGGTTGCAAATTAACGCTCTGCTCTACTGCTGGAGAGATCGCCATGCTAGGGTATCATGAATGTTCAGCAATTAATCAAGTCACACCATTTAATAACGAGCTATGATTGTTGAAAACAATGCAGAGATAAAAATATATCCGACAGAAAGTTCACACGGAAGGTTATGACATTGTTTGTCTCAAAATAGAAATCCCGTGGTTTGAAACCGTTTTAAAACATATATTCTCAGTTCTTATCGTGCCCGTGGCGAGATGTGACTTGCCTCAAACTAGTTCATATTTATCCTACGGACACCACGAGTATATTAATAGTTGCCCTAGTTTAGAAAACCAGATAACGTCTACGTTTCCAACTTTTGAAATAGTTCTTCCATATGCAACGTACATATTTAGTTCAAACAAAGTATTTGATATCTCTGCATACTCTTGTGAGGTGACGAATGCTAATAAAATGTTCGCCTCAGGACAGAGACTGTATTAAAACGGTTAAATATGGGAAATGGTGGAGGTGCCGGGTTTATCTATCTTCACAGTTCGTGACGTTACAGCTCAATGAGGCAGTGTTTACTTTATTCATAATAAGTTCTAACCAAGTATTTGGAATCTCAGGCATAATCTTGTGAGGTAGGAATGCTAAAATGTTCAACTAAAGTCAGAGATTGTATTAAAACGTTTAAATATGGGAAATGGTGGAGGTGCCTGGATTTTTTATCTTCACAGTTCGTTATGATATAGCTCAATTAGTCATTGTTATCTTTAGTCATATAATCATCTATATTTTCAAGATACAGTACGTTGTTTTTATAAAGCAACCAAGCGAGATGATGACAAAAAGATATAAGATACGCAGATTAAATAATAAGTAAATCATCTCAAACTCGCATTAAACCATGAACTTACAGTAATAACTAGCCTTTTAAATCCATGGTTAGACCATAACAAATATATAGGCGCTCTGGGTTATACGATTGAGATAAAAAGCTCCCGCGTGGGAATGAGGGCGAATGACTGGTTACTAATCAAAACTTGTTGGAAATATTAAGGAAGCAATGATGAACGCAATATCGTAGTGTATACACATAATATCCACACCAATGTTTTGCGATTCTGCCAGTGTCAGGGTTTCTTACGTTCACTTAATTCATATCACGTTGACTTCTACGTAAAGTTTCATTGTTCACATGTTTTGACAGTTTTCTCGGCACGCAGATTATTCTTCGTTGTAACCTTTTTAACAAATTAATATGAGCTGCACGTTCAGATAAGTTAAGCATAATTGCTAAAATTTTTATTAAATACTCTTGCGTCACGGAGAAAAGATAAATGGATTTTTCTCGTTCAAGCGTCAGAGGCAAAACATGCCAAGGAATCGTATTGCCTCATATATTACAGTTCAAAGAGCTCTGGCTCGTTAACTGACATTATTTTGTGGGTGTCGGGGAGACATGTTTTCGAAAATTGTGAATTACGAGTATTTGAGTATTTTGGTATTTTACCTAAAATTATTTCAATGAGACATCAGCCATACAAATGATTTTTTAAAAAAATGTTAAAGCGAGAAAAGGTTAAAACGAATTTATAACTTTTCTAAAAAAAAAAAAAAATATAATATACACATGGCGTAAAAGTGTGAAATTGTATAAAGTACCAACATGATCCTTTGGACAAATCCAATAGACATGAAATTATATTTTTTAAACTGCTTTTTTCCAACTAGGTGGGGGTTAGGGAATGGTGAACACAGTTTTTTACATCGGCTTGCCGGGCTGTCTGGTCACTTCCTTATTCTTCTTTATTTCTTGTTTTCCCCACTCCCAAAAGTTTCGTAACCCCTCCCAGAGTCGTCCTGCTTCTACACTTTAAACACTACATTATTCGGCTCTCCTTTAGTCTACCAGGTCTTCTTATCTCATTCCCCCATTTTCAATTTTTTGTTTTTTTTTTTTCAAATCGTCAGGGTATTTTTCTTTTGTCTTTCTTCTCATGTCATACCATCTAATCTTTCTCTTCAATATACTTTAAAAACAATAAAAGAAAAAATATAATCCAGTGAATGAAGACAACGACCGATATTGCACACAGGGCTCATTTTATCACCTCATCAAGTACCAAAACAAAAGAGCGATGACTAATGTCTATGCAATAACAGAACGCGAAATAAAAACTCCACACCTCCCTTGTAATTGTTTTCCTCCCCCCCTCCCCCCCCTCTCCCCCCCTTGACGAAAAATTTTAAAGCCAGAAAGCGCTAGTATTTGCTTAGTGTAAAAGACGGAATTCTTTGGCTTTGACCGAGTGAACAAACTTTGACTTAATTTGAATTTTTGGTATTTTAATGGGAAAAAAAGAACTTGATCTGTGTGCGAATTAAAATTTTGAATACATTGCCGTTCTAGAAAATTACGTTTAAATTGCGACAAAACAACGGGGATTATGTCGCGTAAAACTTCCCAGTTCATGTACGCGGTATTCCCGTTGCATACTTTCCCGGGGAAAAGGGGTGAGACCTTTTGTAAAAAAACTCAACTGTGATGATATTGTAACCTAATTACGGAAGATTGGACAACTTGACCGCAGACACAAAATATGTGCAGCCAAATCTAAAAATGGTAGAATATTAAAGATTAATGAAAGATAATTAGGAAACGAGCATCAAAAAATGCATCCTTTTTGTCTGCCGTCTGTAGGGTTTTTGTCTGTCTTGTTTAAAACCAAACAGCCCTCTGATTAACATGCGTTTTTTTTTTGAAATTCCCCTCAATTCTTTCATAAGAATGTTTTTGTTAGCCTTATGGTAAATAAACGGTCTTGTCCGCTCACACGGGGAACTTTTCCCCGGCACCCCCAAACCAAAACAGAGTCGTTTTTAGGGAAAACATTACATGTAATTTTTGAGAGTTTTGTCAACGTTTTTAAACCCATTTTTAGTATTCCTATAGACTTTTAACGTATCAATGGATTAATATAACCCAATTCTTGCCGAATATTAGTTCCGTGTGCTTGCAATGAGCTACGAAATAAGCAGATAGCATGCTGTCACAATCGTCAAAACATCGTAACAACAGATCTGCCAAATAATAAACTGAGAGCAGCACTACTGTCTATCTTGATTTAACACGTGTAACATATTCAAACTGTCCGGTAAACAAAACTTGTTTCCCCCTCAGTGTGACCTAAAGTTCAACTATAAGTGAGCTTACTTTGCGGCGAAACAAGAGTTCCCGGTGCGTGTAAGATTTATTAAAGTTTAGTTAGAAATGCGAAAGTTTGAAATTACAAAAGTAATTGCTGTTTCGTTTGTTTCGAAAAAGAGTCTGAGAAAAAGTTATAGTTCAAACTTTCTCTAGGCTTCGTGGCGTGAAAACCACACAGGAATCGATACCTAGGTTTTTAGCGTGAGTGCTTTCTCTTGGTTAGTTTCCCACCGTTGGGGATTAATTTGTCACGAGAATTGCTCGCTTCGCTCGTGCGTGAACACAGCATTTCATTTTGTGTCTCCTGTAGGCCAAGCTCTCGACTACACGAGATAAGGAAGGACACTTACGAAAACCTGGTCCAAATCGTCCGATCAGCGATATTGCTTAAAGACGGAACGATCCTATTGGTCCAACTAAACTCGTCGCTCGCTGATTGGCTCTCACTCGGGTGAAGCTAGCGCCCGCTGTAATATCACGACCGGAATCTTCCACAGCTGACAGTGTCAACATAGACCTCTCGCTGTTTATTTGCTCTAATTTTAATGATTTCGCCAATATTTGTCCAAAATATCGAGGGTTTTAACGTATATTTTTAGGTTATTTAAAAAACGTGTCTCTTAATTAATATCAAGATGTCGTAATGTTTTAATAGAATCAATTAAAACATTGCCAATCACTACATTGAGTAAAGCCGTAGAACAACTTGATAATTTCTCTAGATGCATCATGAACAAAACAAGTTATTAACGGTCATCTTGGTAATACCGACAGATTTAGTTCAAACGTAATGCGAGATTATCTTAATCCCAAGGTCACAGGTATGATTTCATCCACCGGCAGCTCTGACTCAATTTTATCCAAGCTTTTCCTTAGTCGTTGATGCGAATGCAAGAAATTAAGTGCTCGTGAATAGCCCTTTGACTTTTTCTTCACAAGTACCTTAACCCAAAAACACTTTTACACACCTAAAGAGGAACAGGTTTCTAAGATTTATTTTTTCTCTTGGTAATAAAAAACATCAAGTATGTGTTCTATGAGATGATTCCCAGAGTGACCATCGAAAACGTAAAATGAAACGTTCTACAGTAGAAACGGAAGTGTCTATAAAAGCTGCAGCCTCAAAACAAGAGTTTGGTGCACCAAGGCGTAAAATGTAGGTTTCAACCAGCGGGGCGACTGATTTGCAAGAACAAACATACCACCTGTGCCCTCCCCTCGCGGTTCAAAGGCTCCGGAGCACAAAGGTTGCTCTAACGCAGAGTGCGGGAGCAAATAGCTGCCGGATACTATTGCCGGCTACAGTACTAGGTGAACGTATCATCCATCATCCTTTTACAAAGCAGGGGTTAGACTTTAGAGTAAAAGAGAAAAGATTTAGACTTTCCCCTTTAATTATTGCATATTTAAGTTAATCTTGAGGTATTATAGAAGCAAAGCAAACACAAGCGTAAACTTAGTATACCATAAATTGAGAGCGGCGCTACTTTATAAAAAAATTATCGAAGAAGTATACATTTTTTTTTAAATTTGACTCCACATCACAACAAATAGCAATTTAGTGAGGCCTTGTCTTGTGCTACGGTAACTTAATTGGTAGAGCTATGGCGCGTTAAGCCAGAGACTCTGGGTTTGATTCCCCAGTCGGAGCAGTTTTTACGAAAATTGCTATCATTCAATGATAATGTCCTCAAAGCGGGCTTATGCAAACCTTATATTCATTATTATTACTTCACTTGAAATAATATACAAATACGTGATAATATATTATAGTCATAATGCAATTTTTAATTATGACGTTTTATGACAACGAGAATTGAAGGTTTTTATTCACATATGTATATTTAAAGCTGTAAATAACAACATTTGATTTATAATCAATATAATGGAAGAGCTTAAAAACGGCTATGTTTTTTACTGAACGTAGCTCGTAAAAGCTTGGGATTAGTCTACTCTAGTGCTAGTCGTTGTCTTCAGTAAACCCGGGTAGACTCTAGCCCCTAGAAAACGGTTACCAAATATCGGGGACAAGCCTAATATATTTTGTACGGTTTATTATATTCACTTGTATGACAATGTCTTCAACCACACAACTGTTTGAGATCTCACATTGAAACATCACACAGAAAAATGGCAATTCAATGCCCTTAACTTGGCAAATTCGAGCAAAATCTCGTGCTATAGCAAAAACTATAAAAATAAATCAACAAAAAGTAAGGGTTTTGTAAAACGTTTTGGAGTCTTATTCTTAAATGATTAGTAAAACAACAAATCAAAAATTTAAATTTTAAATTACAGATTTTTAGTTTTTAAATGGGAGCCGTGCGAGTATATAAGCCACCATTTCAGTCATTAGGAAGCCAATATAGTAATCGTAAAGTGCCGTTTTACATTATGTTCGCATGACTGCATTTTAATTTATTATGAAGTACCGTCCTGAGCTCAGCATTATACTTAACCATTTATCTCGAGTTTAAATTAGATTCATTAAACAAGTTAAACTTAGTTTAAAACTAGTTGAGTAGTTAAATACTCGTTAGACGGTAAGTTTGATACTTCAGTACCTATAATCAGATTTCACTCTAATACAAGATAATTATAAAATTATGGATAATATAAATGAGCACGAGTTTAAAAGTAGCATATTAGTCGTACGTGCTTGTAAACTGAGTCATTAAGGTCACATAGCTATCTTCCAACTTTATTTATAAGCACTTGAGCTTTAACTATACTCGCTCTAGTAACCGGTAGTTAAAAAGTCAAGTTTAGAAATAAAAACATGGTAGTAATTGTGAAATGATAAATCTTGACTACCCGGAACATTATAGCCATCACGGCTACGGGAGTACAAAATATAAACCTAATCATATTGTTATTATACCAAGCTTATTACCACATTCAAATCCCGTTGGTGTAGGGGCCGAGTACATAAATATCAATTTATCTGGATGCAAAAATCGCACTTAGCCCCCCGGGGTCACCAAAAATGTTCTGTATCCTCCTCGTTTCAGGGCAATGTCAACGTAGGTCATGTTTGATGACTATGTTTGGTTTGTTTCAAGGATGTATACACCTAGTGTAAAACATTTCAGATTCGAATTAAAAATCCAACGTGTTAGCTAAATGGTAAAGAATGTGATTGTATATTTTTCATTCATTCACGCATTCGTTCATTCCTTTAGTTTTGGCAAGAAAAAAATCATGCAATGGTTCAAAGTACAGGTCCTTGTCAACAACTGAAACACACAACTACTCTTAGAGAAAGATCGGCCTGTTACACGAGGCTGTGATTCGTATGGTCGTCGCATCAATACTGGCAATCCTAGCGAAGATTGCATCAGTCACTTGAGAATGCGGTCATATCAAATACTTTTTAAATGGCCCTTATGATTCCCCTATAACTATCCTTGAAATATTTAACCTAGTTGGTCATTAAATATGGTAAAATAGGGGCAATTTGAACCTGGGCAGGTTTCCAACTGAGCTTTACAACTTGTTTTCGAAATGAGAAATACAGCACGCTAGACTAATTTTCTATGGACTGATTGTTTTTTGTTGCTTAACGTGTCACTATTATTGTTATTGTCACTATTATGTTGTTATTATTGCTATACGAGACGATGGACGGTAATAGATAAGGTAGAAGGACAATTACAAAAACCAATGCCTTATGCGGAATTCGAACCCGCGTCCTTCTAGTGTCATACGCTTTGGACGGCTAGTAATAGTAAGACTTATTTTCATTCTAATTTGTTTATGTTTTAAAAGCAATAACATTGGCTTAGTTATACCAAAAATCTCAACATTTTCATTCACTGGTTTATAATATTCTCTGCAATTATGAATAGTAATTTCTGCGCCTCAGTAGCCTAACATATCCAACACACTCGTCAGTCCTATTCTTATAATTCTGAAAGACAGTTCAATTGTGCCGTTTTGGCAGCTGAAGTCACCGAAGGTTTCTTGTTCCCCATTCCCATTCCCGCTCTCGACTGAATCGATTAGCACATTTTCAAAGCATTCCCTTCACATGTTGCGAGTTGGCTCCACGCCCTGTCTTCTCTTGGAATTGAAATTATACACTATCAACTCTAAAAACATCAACCCCACGTCAACGGCGTCGTGGAATCGAATACAATAGAACAAGGAGCTGATTCCAGTTTACGTTTAAATCCGTGCTGTCATCACAATTAATTACGATGTTATTGTAAGTAGAAACATTTCCATAAGAGCGCATGAAGAGTAGAAGGACGAGCGCTGCTTCAGCGTTAAGTCTACATGTCAAATGTCAAGAGCATAAGTAAACAGGGGAGGTCGCAGAAAGCTAGCAATTGTTTGTCTAAAGAAGACAACTGTACTCTCTTTATTAAATACTCAACCCGCGACAGGCATTCAAGGAGGTTGGTCGAAGAAATCTGATGCCTTTTGTACGTCAGCTAACGGATCTACATTCACTGCGCGAACGTTTTAGTTCTAGCTAAAAGACAGATTTTAAGGAGTCGTTATAATCCGTTGCTTAAGAAATATAAGCTAACTATAATGATGCTTATATTATCACTTGCATTACGAACTGTGTAAGCTTCTTGTTGTTTGTTGAATTCTATCGTCACTGAGAGATGGATACACGAACAAAAATTTATTTAGACTTACTGGCCGGATATAATGTATTTTAATAAGACCAAAGTGTCAGTATAAAATGTTGAAAATAGTTATAAGTTTACATTTTACATTTTATAATTTTCCCTCGCACAGAAACGATGCTTCTTCCAGTTGAATCATCGTTAAAGTGGCAATCACGAGTAGAAGATTATCCGAAATAGGGAGCGAATCTCTTATTGGATGAGCGTAGCGAGCGTAGCGAGCGAAGCGAAGATTCCATTTTCACTACACTGGAGAAAAAAATCCGGAATGTTTTTTTTTTTTTTTTTTTTTTTTTGTTTTTGTGTGTTTTTTAACACGATTCCGGCTAAACCGATACTCCGATTGCGATGAAATTTTATGGAGGCCTTCGAAATCTCTGAACTTAGAACTGCCACGTTTTTGAGCGCAATCGGGAAAATTTTTCTTATAAAAAACGCAATTTTACGATTTTTTTTGATTTTTAAAAAAATTCTTCGACTTATAACACTTACATGCTTTATCCGATTGTAATGATTTTTTAACAGAACCTGAATTTTATGAATTAAGATATTCGTGTGAAATTTGAGCTTAATCGAAACATTATTTCTCATGAAAATCGAAATTTTACGGGTTTTTTCTTTTTTAAAACATTCTTTGACATATAACACCTACATGCTTTATCCTATTGTAATGATTTTTTATAGAACCTTAATTTCATGAATAAATATACTCGTGTAAAATTTGAGCGCAATTGAATAATTATTTCTTATGAAATTGCAATTTTACGATTTTTTCTTTTTTAAAATTACGTAAAAATTACGATTTATTAAAAAAATTAAGTTAATTTTTAATTTAATTTAATTCAATTTAAAAAAATCTTCGAATATGTAATGATTTTTTCACAGAACACACAGAAAATCCGCGTAACTCAATGCAGCTCAATGCACCAATTACGCTCATCCAACAACGCGGCGGGACTTAAAGCGTTTTCCTAGTTTTAATTAACACATTGACAAAGAAGGATACACAAATACAAGTTTTTCACTTTTAGTGGAGGTGCCGGGTTAGGAAAATATTCTATTATTTAGTGAGGATAGTCCCCAAGTTCAGTGCCATCCTTGTTGAAGAACAATACCAAGTGTAAACCCATCTCAATCAGAGGTCATGTTCGGTTTTTATAGTGAGACATGACATGTGCATCACGGACGGACGGACATCAGAAAAGTGATGCATATAGGCCGGATATAACGTCTTTTAATTAGACCAAAGTGCCAGTATAAAATGTTGAAAAAAGTTATATTTTTTTAAATTTTCCCTCGCACAGAAACGATGCTACTACCAGTTGAATCATCGTTTAATTGGCAATCCCGGGTAGGTAATTATGCGAAATGGGGAGCGAATCTCTTATTTTAATCAACACATTGACAAAGAAGGATACACAAATAAAACCTCATCCAAACGTTTTTCACTTTTGGTGGAGGTGCCGGTCTAGGAAAATATTCTATTATTTAGTGAGGATAGTCCCACACACCAAGTTCAGTGCCATCCTTGTTGAAGAACAATACCAAGTGTAAACCCATCTCAATCAGAGGTCATGTTCGGTTTTTATAGTGAGACATGACATGAGCATCACGGACGGACGGACGGACGGACATCAGAAAAGTGATGCATATAGGAAGGATATAATGTATTTTAATTAGACCAAAGTGTCAGTATAAAATGCTGAAAATAGTTATACGTTTACATTTTACATTTTATAATTTTCCCTTGCACAGAATCGATGCTACTTCCAGTTGAATCATCGTTAAATTGGCATCCACGGGAAGGTGATTATCCGAAATAGGGAGCAAATCTATTAATTTAATCAATATATTGTCGAAGAAGGATACACAAATAAAAGTTTTTCACTTTTGGTGGAGGTGCCGGGTTAGGAAAATATTCTATTATTTAGTGAGGATAGTCCCGCACACCAAGTTCAGTGCCATCCTTGTTGAAGAACAATACCAAGTGTAAACCCATCTCAATCAGAGGTCATGTTCGGTTTTTATAGTGAGACATGACATGTGCATCACGGACGGACGGACATCAGAAATGTGATGCATATAGGCCGGATATAATGTCTTTTAATTAGACCAAAGTGCCAGTATAAAATGTTGAAAGTAGTTATACGTTTACATTTTACATTTTATAATTTTCCCCCGCACATTAACGATGCTACTTCCAATGTAATCATAGTTCAATTGACAATCACGAGTAGGAGATTATCCGAAATAGGGAGCGAATCTATTATTCTAATCAACATATTGTCAATTGATACACAAATAAAAGTTTATCACTTTTGGTGGAGGTGCCGGGTTAGGAAAATATTCTATTATTTAGTGAGGATAGTCCCGCACACCAAGTTCAGTGCCATCCTTGTTGAAGAACAATACCAAGTGTAAACCCATCTCAATCAGAGGTCATGTTCTGTTTGAATAGTGAGACGACATGCGCATCACGGACGGACATGAGAAAAGTGACGCGTATAGGGTAACCTCACTAATGAAATCTATACAAAATAAATATAAATCAATCAATACTGTAATAATATATAATAAAATAATAATAGAGGACCCACTCAGTAACATAACTGATATTCAGTGTGGGACTTATTTTTTTTTTTAAATTCGAATTTGATCCCAGCTCCATGGATGCTGTGGATTTGGGGCTGACATAGCGTCTAATCGAGAGATAAATAAAGTTCTAATAATGTGGGAAAATATGCTAAAAGCACTGGACTGAGAGCTATGAAATATTGGTGCACATTTTCATATTATACGATGTAATTATTAACTATTAAGGTTAAAATTAATGTCACCGCAGATGGGATGAAAACAAGGATGTAAGTTAATACCCCTCTAAGAAATCACTTCCGGTTCTGTCCGTGATTGACAGGTGGGGTTGAAAGCTCTCGCCGGGTGGCGGTGGGTGGGGGCGGGGACAGTGATACCAACCTTGTAAAGCGAGACGGGAGCCAAGTGAAGTGATGTGGGGTGAGGTTGGTAATGGAAGATAGTCATGTTATTTTGTGGAGAGGAAGGAATTGTTCCTTTCGACAACTTCTGAGTGGCATCGGATCGAGTATCGAGGAGGGATAGATTTCCCCATCAAGTGGTGGGTGGAGGGGGAGGGGGTGGAGGGGCACGGGGGATCCCAAGTTTCGGAATTTGTGTGTGGCTTTGGTTGGTTAAGAGCGGCCTGATGGCGTGCATGTGATGGATGAAGGATGATGAAGAAGCTAAGTGAAGAAGGGAGAGATTTAACACTGTCCCAGTTTGACGGAGATACAAGCCCATTAGTTGTAAGCTAAGGCCCATAACAACCTCATCCTGTAAGCCTCAAACTTCTTGTAAAAAATAAACCACAAAAACCCAATCCAAGAGCATCAATCTTCGCATAATCGAACGAACGCTGGCCAGGCGAGATCCAAGTGGAAATGAAAGATTGTGCGCGCACTGTTGTTGGCGCGCTATTCGCACCAGAAAATAAAAAACATTGTTCGTGTTGACCAGCGAACCTATGGTCACGTCGTTCGTTCACTAGGAAGCGAGGAACCTAACCACCTAGGACCTTCTCGCTCGTCTCTTTCGCTTTATTAGAACTAAAACTAAGATAATGTGCGAACTGTTGTTAACGTGATGATCGCACCAGAAAGCTGGTCATTATAGCGCGATTCAAGTTTTTCAGACTATTTATCTAACATAATATGTATGATAATTTACATAATTGGATGAGCGTAGCGAGCGAAAACACTGGAGAAAAAAATCCGGAATGTTTTTCTTCCCTTTTTTTCTGTTAATATTATTGTGTGTTTGTTAACACGATTCCGGCTAAACCTATACTCCAATTACGATGAAATTTTATGGAGGCCTTCGAAACCTCTGAACATAGAACTGCCACGTTTTTGAGAGTAATTGAAAAATTATTTCTCATTAAAATCGCAATTTTACGATTTTTTTAGTTTAAAAAAATTTCTTCGACTTATAACAACTATATTTTTTATTCGATTGTAATGATTTTTTCACAGAACCTTAATTTTATGAATTAATATATTCGTGTGAAATTTGAGCGCAATCAAAAAATGTTTTATTATGAAAATCGCAATTTTACGATTTTTTCTATTTTTAAAACATTTCTTCGACTTGTTCTTGTCTACATGCATTATCCGATTGTAATGATTTTTTCACAGAACCTTAATTTTATAAATTCACATATTGGAGTGAAATTTGAACGCAATCGAAATATAATTTCTTGTGAAAATCGCAATATTACGCTTTTTTCATAAAAAAAAATCTTCGACTTATAACACCTACTTGCTTATCCGATTGTAATGATTTTTTTGCAGAACCTTAATTTTATGAATTTATATATTAGTGTGAAATTTGAGCGCAATCGAAAAATGATTTCTCATGAAAATCCCAATTTTACGCTTTTTTCGTTTAAAATAACCATCAACAACAACAACAACGCGCCTGAAAAAGCGTTTGCAAAGTTTCCTAGTCAAGTAAGAATGAAAAGGAATGCACATTGCATACACTTTTACATAAATATTTCTAAAAATAAATAAAAATAATATAAATTTTCAAGTATTTAGTGACTGTCAGTGTTCTTAAAAAACTTTGCTTTTTATTTTCGAAACTGAGATGGTGTTTTATACGATATGGGTATTTAAAATCTTGCATGCGTATTTGATTGCGGAAAATTGACGAACACTGTTAAAAAATGTAGTCAAAGGTTACTTTCTCGACAACATTCGTGTTGATTGTAGCAGCGGATCAAGATCTCAACGGGAGCACATTTTCAAATCAGTTTTGAAATATTTCATTCCGATTCCCTCTTGAGATTTTATTACCCATTCTTGTTCCATCGACAATCGTTTATATCTCCCTGAGTCGACTAAACGGGGTCGCGCGAGTCCAGTCCTTGGGGACCGGAGAGAATTTTAGATTTTATTTAGCTCACTTGAGCGTGTTTCGGAACCTGCCTCTGACCGCGACCTCTTTAAAATAAACTTTTGAAACCAAAATGAGGTATATTTCGATAACTCATTAAAAGTAGATGTCAGTATTATCTCTACACTAGCACTGAGCTTACTTATTAGGCAACTCCATCACATGGCACAAGATTGTGTATTATACATATATCATATAAATCT
>JAMZAV010012648.1:0-14110 GCA_024449915.1 Sweltsa coloradensis | reverse complement strand
TTGGAGATCTTTTGGGTTTTCATATCAAGATTTGTTAGAGATGAAGAAATTGTTTGCAGGATGTAAATAATTTATTGTATTCGATGGAGGTATTATGTTGTTTCGATGCTTGTGTTTAAAACATTATTATTGTGTTTGAAATTTGTTACTGGTGTAAAGAACTATTTACCATAAGTTGCTTTATTTGAAAAGTAGTTAACAGTGAAAACTGTCATGCGCTATAATACTTTGGTGTTTTTTGGATTCAAAAAATATTTGTACAAGAATCCAAATTCTATCATGATTGCCAAAAAACATGCCTAGTACGGTACTCGTCTCATTTTGGAAAGAATGTTGATGTTTGTACATGGCTATATTATTGTGATGGTGGTAGATTATGTCCCGCTCACCTTGAGGTAGAAGGGGGTGACGATGGCGATGGTGGACGTCCGGTCCAGCACGGTGAAGGGGTTGGAGTCCAAGGTCAGCGTCTCCAGCCGAGGCAGGTGCTCGAAGATATCAGGGTGGAGGGTGTGCAGAGCGTTAGAGCCAAGCCTCAGTACCTTCAGAGAGTTGAGGGCTCGTACAACTCAGCCATGTAGCGACCCTGGCGGGCAGTAGAGAAAGTATTTAACTATCTGTAAGGTACTTCCGATACTCGTAAGCCCTATCTTGCCGGATTATTTGTTTTAAAAACATACTCTCGCAAAAAGATCTGTTCCTCCGTGTGCAAGATCCACGCTGAGCTAGCGTGAACAGAGTTTACAAAGTGTTGTTATGTGGGGAAAACAATTTCGAGCCTCTGCATTCTTCGTTGGAGCCACATTATATCCCCTTTTAAAAGTTGATTTATAATCAATTTGTTTTCCAAATAATACATCAAATCTACCATTTTGTGAAATTCCGCACAGAAGGCATATAAAAGTACCGAAAATTGAACAGAATACTAGCATAGATGTAGCCAGTGTTTACTTGAGTCTTCTGTCTCTGTTAGTTTGGCAATCAGACCTTTTACGCGAGCAACGTTTTCTGCCCATTGTAGTCCTATTAAAGGGACTATTACCTAAAAAATATGTATTAAGGGGGGGGGTTCTGTGAAAAATGGCCTAGTTTTGTTTTTCACAATTTTTTTCCATTTGTTTACATGTTTACAAATTACATATTTTATCAGTTTAAAAAACAACCTTTATATTATAAGGTTGTTTTCTATAGTTATATCTCAAATTAGTTATATTTTAACTTTCCGGGGGCGGCTTTACGAGAACTTTTTGCACTTTAACGGCCTATAACAGAAAAAAAATATATATCAGTATAAAAAACCCTACTCCTTTTTTCTGCTTCAACCTAGAGAGCTATTTTTTTTTATGAATTAAAACCAGAAATATGTTCCACATTTTGGTAACAGTTTTTCAAAACATCCCTAACGATTTTGGGAAAAAAATTATATGTATCAGAAATATATAACAAAGTATAAAATTCATAATAGGCAAATATATAGGTTCATGGGCAGGAAAAATAACAAATATATGAAAAATCAAATTTTTAATTTTAATGTTTTATATGTTACTGGCTTAAAATATATACTAAAAAATTAAAATAATAAAAAAATAGAGGAAGGAGTAGTATTTTTACTCAATGCTAGCAATTTTGACATTTGGACGTTAAATCTGTATTTGTTTGGAAATACCAAATTTTGTTTCAAAATGTTGTTTCTAATTATAAAATACTTTGCATAAAAATTTCAAGCTTTTGCTCTAAATCTATAGAAGATAAGATTTTCACAGAAACCTCCCTAACCACTATAACATCATCTATGCATTAATAAAGTACTTGAGTGACCTTGAAGACATGAGGCGACAGCATGTCAGGTCAATGGTTGTGACTGAGGTCAAGCTCTACCAGATCTTGAAGGTCACGGAAACTCATGTCCTCGATCTTTGCGATGCGGTTATGGCTTGAGCGAGAGTTTTACCAGAGGCAGCTTGGGGAATGGCAGGATGTGCGTCAGGTCGTTGCGGTCAAATAGAGCGACCTTTATCCCTGTAACATGGACACAAGAGGGACAATTAAGGAGGGTGGCATCGTCTTATATATAATTTTTTATTTATTTTAATATTTTTTTCTTTCATTTTAATATTTAAATCGTTAATAAATTTCACTCAAGAGAGTATAGGACATGCCTTTTAGGCAAATTGGTGTTCGCTCAGATGACTGAGACCACAGGTGTTTGAATTTTGAAAGTGAAAATGTAGGGCTCTACAGATAGACATTTGTTTTTAAAAAATGTTTTGATTTTTTTTTAAAAATCAGTTTTCATAAATTTCGATTTGTTGAAAAGTAAAAAGTTGTCTATATTCACGACCTTTTTCTGCTGATTAAGACAAAATTAAAAAAATCTCTGACCATAGGGCTGTTCATGGCTGTGCAAAGTTTCATATACGTCGGATGCTTCTGAGTGAGCGAATAACTATTGCTAACTGCCTTAAGCGCTATTCCCTCTTAATATTTAATCTAAATTGTTAGCAAATTTATTGCGTTATTAATATTATAAATTGTTGTAATGTTACAATTTCAATCTTAACCTTTCCATTTTTGTGTGCATTCATGTAATAGTTTTATTTAGCTGTCTCCATTCTAAAAATGTTTTATAACTGAATATGATAGACGTTAATAAATAAGTAGATTAATCACAGTGGCGTAACCTAGCCCTTGTTTTATTTGTTTGTGGGGGGAGCGGGGGGGGGGGGCACTTTTGTTTCCTCAAAAGATCACTGGTCAGTACGACTATTAAAGTGGTATAGTCAGTCAATTTGGATATTTGGGTAACGCTCTTTCCTGGGTAAAGTACATGATTGTCTACAATGGAAGGGTCTTGGTGGAGGCATCCCAGCTAATGAGAAACATTTTCGATTCTAGAGAGTGATGGAGTATTAAACGAGTTTTTTAAAGAAAATATTGTAAAATATTTCTGAAAAAATTGCAAAATAGGAAAAATATATCAACTTTTATAATATTATTATTTAATATATATAAACAAAAAAATTGTGCTTCCTCCCACCCCCTTAGTAACGTCAATGGCAAGACGTCATCACAACGGTCGTCACATTGAACCCTGGCTTATAGTGTACGACCGTATCTAACGTGGCATGGCCTCGAATTAATTTCAAGGCCAATGTCAAGGAGGTATTGTCAAAAATCAATTTTAAGTTATGGATTTTAAAAAACAAATACACATCACAAATGAGTTGTCTCATTGTTTTTCTTACCCCTTAATAATTGAAACTGTAATCATGAATTATTAAAGATAAATTCAGTGCCGCCGTACGTTCAACCTTCATCTCAAAATAGGCCCTACGTATTTTTCAAACTTATTTATTTGTTATTGTCAAGTTGAACAAGAGATTGCTCAATCTAAAGGCCAGATTAAAAAAATAAAGTAGATATTGTCGAGTTTAGATTGAATAGGGCACATGTTAAAAGTTGGCAAATAGCTTTTGGCTCGGCAGTGAAGCATCCGACGTTCATGAAACTTTACATAGTTGTCAATAAATCTGCATGGACAGCACTAGTCGCAGATTGTTCAACATTTCAGGTCAAACAGACTTGATCACTATCGAAGAATATGGCTAATTTTGTACTTTTTAACAAAATCAAAAATATTGAAAATCAATTTAAATATTTTAATGATTGAAAAGAAATTTTATTTTGAAAAGTGCTTTTGAAGAGCCTTTTATTTCCATTTCTTTGACATGTACTCAAAATGAAACATCTGTGTGTAATTTCTAGATTTGGATGGTCGGGACACACTCTCGTTGGTGGAATAAGTAATATTTAATACAATCCAGAAATTAAAAAATCCATCTCGATCGGGGTTCGAGCCCGAGTCTCCCATCTTTCCGGGTGGACGTCGGGTTGATGGATTTTTGAATTTCTGGATTGTATTAAATATTAACAATTATACCTACGGGAGTGTTTCCCGACTATCCAAATCGAGAAATATACCCTCGCTCATACCTGCGTAAGGTAATGCCATTATAAATAATGTTTGCTTGGTCAATTCAACAGCATCAGTTTTTCGATGCTTTATTGTTCCATCCATTCAAGTTCTATAATGTAACGAAAATACAGAGGTTAAAATAGTTACCGTCTCGGTGGTCTAGTTGGCTAAGGCGTCCACCCGGAAAGTGGGAGACTCGGGTTCGAACCCCGATCGGGATGGATTTTGTAATTTCTGGATTGTATTAAATATTAACAATCTGTGTGTCAGTCGGCCGAGGGAATAGGAGTTTGCTTCAAAACGCAAGGCTTATATCTCGGAGTAGTTCTAAGGAAATGTCCAAGGGCTGTTTAAGAGGACTAATTTCCTTGAATAAGCATTAACAGGAAAAACGTTCACACACACAACACAACACAACATTCAGAAGTGCCAGTAGCGGGTAATAATATGTTTGTCATACGAGAGGAATGGCTTTTTTGTATTTACATCATAATCTTAATCTTTAAATAGTACCAGGGATCTATTGTTAATATTCGCTCATTTGCATATTATTATAGTCTTTGTTTACCAACACACTACTTTACACTTATTATTGTAGTACCTATATAACTCCCCGTCTTTTTTGTCTTGTGATAGTAAGAACTATATCTGTGTTCCATTATCCATTGTCCGTTATTATTAATTATCCAGAGACGCGTTTATGTTATTTTGGGCCAGGCTCTGAGGAATTACGGGGGGCATGCTATATGTACGAATGGGGGTCTGGTGGAGGGGGGTAGCCTCCCAACAAATGCGGGTCCGGGACGCATAGACCCGGGAAACTGTTCGAATCTTAAAGTGTGTTTGGAGCATTTTAACGAGTTTTAGTCACTTAAAATATTAATTTTGTTCCAAGAAAAGTGCCTATTTTATACAAGTATAATAATTATTCTCACAAACCATTAGACCATAACTATTACCTAAATAATAAAAACATCGAACATTGATTTTCTCTACTAGGCGTTTTCGTTGCGCCCATTTTTAGAAAAAAAAAAAAATTTGCACATTTTTCAGGCTTTAATTTTTCCCAAAAGCGTTTTTGCGAAAATAATTTTTCCAAAAAAAAAGCTCAAAAAAGTATATGGGCAGGAGGAGCCAGAAAAACAGTATAGAAAAAAGATTTTTTTTGATGCCCCTTTGATCGAGGGGCCTAGGCGCGCTTGTGGCCTAGGCCCAAAGTTCATCTGTGATAAACCTAAAACTGTGTTCCGTATAATTTTTTTTCAGTAAAGTTTAAAAGCACCAAATTTTTCTCCATACTAACGGTTTCGGAAACGTGTCAAATGCATAGGAACTCAGAGGTTGTTGTTTGAAGGCGTTTTAGGGGGGGAACTTAGCTTGAGGGGGTAGTCAGGGGTTGGGGTTTTGGGCCCTTAGGGCCTTTTCTCTCCAATTTTTTTTTATCTATTGTCTCACAGCAAACTTGCGTTTAAAAACCCGTTTAAAAAAAATTTAAATATCACTGGCACATTAAAAATGAGCTATTTTGGATGGGGTGCGAGCGTAGCGAGCGAAACGAAGATTCCCCTTTCACTACACTGGAGAAAAAAAAACCGGGGAAAGTTTTTTTTCTTTCCTCTTTTTTTTTTCGAGGTGTTTTTTCAGCCATTCGGCTAAACCGATACTCCGTTTGCGATGAAAATTTTTTGGAGGCCCCTTTGAAAACTTGAACTAGAACTGCCCGTTTTTTGGGGCAATCAAAAAATTATTTCTCATGAAAATCGCAATTTTACGATTTTTTTCGATTTTTTGAAAATTTATTTCCCTTTTAACACCTACATGCTTAATCCGATTTTCAGATTTTTTCACAGAACCTTAATTTTATGAATTAAGATATCCGTGTGAAATTTGAGCGCAATCGAAAATTATTTTTCCATGAAAAAATAAATTTTGTGGGTTTTTTCTTTTTTTAAACTATTCTTTTACTTATAACACCTCCCTGCTTTATTTTATTGTAATACTTTTTTCACAGAACCCTTTAATTTTATAAAATTTTTATATTCGTGTGAAATTTGGCGCAATCAAATAATTTTTTCTTATAAAAATCGCAATTTTTTGGTTTTTTCAATGTTTTAAATTCATACGATTAATTAAAAAAATTAAAAATTAAAGTTTATTTTTTATTTAATTTAAATTTAATTACCTAGGAAACGCTTTAAATCCCGCCGCGTTGTTGGAAAGAGCGTAATTGGTGCTTGAGCTGCCAATGTGTTATGCGGATTTTCTGTGTTCTGTGAAAAATTAGTACTAAGTGAAGATTTTTTTAAATTAAATTAAATTAGATAAAAAATAAACTTAATTTTTATTTTTTTTAAATTAAAACGTATGAATTTTAAAAATTAAAAAACGAAAATTGCGATTTTTAAAGAAATAATTATTCGATTGCGCTCAAATTTCACACAAATATATAAAATTCATAAAATTAAAGTTCCCGTGAAAAAAGTATTACATAAATAAAGCATGTAGGTGTTATAAGTCGAAGAATTTTTTATAAAAAAAAGAAAAAACCCACAAAATTTATATTTTCATAAAAAATAATTTTCGATTGCGCTCAATTTCACACGGTTTATCTTAATCATAAAATTAAGTTCTGTGAAAAAATCATAAAAAATGGATAAGCATGTAAGGTTTATAAGTAAATAAATTTTTTCAAAACGATAAAAAATCGAAAAATTGCGTTTCATAAGAAAAATTTTTTGATTGCGCTCAAAAACGTGGCAGTTCTAAGTTCAGAGATTTCCGGAAGGCCTCCATAAAATTCATTCGCAAAGGAGTATTGGTTTAGCCGAATCGTGCTGACAAACACACAAAAATACAAAAAAAAAAAAGAAAGAGGAAAAAAAAAAAAAACATTCGGATTTTTTTCCAGTGTATGAAAATGGAATCTTCGCTTCGCTCGCTACCTCGCTCGCTCTTTCAACAAATAAAAAAAAATTTTAAGTACTATAGGAAACGCAAAAAGTCCGCCCGTGTTGGATGAACGTAAATTGGTGCATTGAGCTGCCATGTGTTAGCGAATTATCTGTTGTTCTGTGAAAAAAGTTGAAGATTTTTAAAAATTTTTAATTATTAAATAAAAAAATTCCTTAAATTTGTATTTTTTAAATTAAATTTCTTTACTAATTAAAAAAAAGAAAAAGTGGGAAAAATTTGGATTTATAAGAAATTATTATTATTGCCTCAAAATTTCACACGAATATTAAATTCATAAATTAAGGTCTGTAAAACTTATTACAGAGGATAAAGCATGTAGGGGGTTATAAGTAAAATAGTTTAAAAAAAAAAAACCCACAAAATTTCAATTTCATGAAAATATTTTTCGATTGCACTCAAATTTCACACGGATATTTTAATTTCATAAATTAGGTTTTGAAAAATCATTAAATGGGATAGAGCATGCAGGTGTTTTTAAGGGAAAATAAATTTAAAAAAATCAAAAAAAATCGTAAAATTGCGATTTCTGAAAATATTTTGATTCCCGCTCAAAAACGTGGCAGTTCTAAGTTCAGATATTTCGAAGGCCTCCATAAAGTTTCATTGCAAATGGAGTATGGGTTTAGGCCGGAATCCGTGTGACAAACACCAAAAAATTTTTAGAAAAAAGAAAGAAAAAAAACTTCCGGTTTTTTTCTCCAGTGTAGGGGAAATGGAATCTTCGCTTCGCTCGCTACGCTCATCCAAAAGCAAGTTATTAAAAATTTTCAATCGCACGTCTATATCGCCTCTCAATTTTATTGATCGGAAACACTCTCGTAGGTGTAATTGATTTTATGTAAATAAATCCAGAAATTAAAAAAATCCTTTTCAGCAGGGTATCGAACCCCGGTCTCCTGATTGCCGGTCGAGTGCTTGCAGATTGATTCAGATCTACAAAATGCGCCAACAATCCAGGTGTTATGAAGTAACCATGTCTTTGTCGGTAGCTTAGGGCTCGACCGGCAATCGGGAGACCGGGGATTGATACCACGCTGAGAAAGATTTTAATTTATGGATTGATTTACATAACATCTTATGGGTCTGAAACGAATTTTGTATTTGATTGACGGACCATCTTTGGTCTTGTTTGGTTTGGGATCTGCTTCCAATGCAGAATGTCCAGGGTTCGATTCCCGCTTAAGTCGTAGTTTTTAAACTTCTGATTTGGATTAAGTTTATCAGTTTATGTCTTTGGAAAGGGGTTGTAAAACTTGGGAAAAAAGGGGGGGTTTTCTTAGCAACAAAGCACATAGAAAAATCAGAGTTGTTCTAAATGCCTTGGTTGATTCTGGCGTGATCCGCGGGTGTTCGATTGTCCATACCACTGATTGCTATATTTCCTATAAAATATGATTTTGGTGTTATGCTCATCGTCGATTGCTTTGGGGGGCCTAAAGGGTTGGTTTTGGTCCGCTTTGATTTAAAGTCCCCCACTGAAAATTAGTTATATAACTGAGTGGATAGACTCTAAATACAATTTTTTTTTTATTTATTTATTTATTTATTTTTTTATTTATTTATTTATTTATTTATTTATTTAGTTATTTATTTATTTATTTATTTATTTTTGTTTTTTTACTTTCAACAATATGTATTTTAAATTTTTGTTAATTATTCCTACAACTTATACCGAGAGCTCTTTTTGGATTGTGTGAGACTCTTTAAAAAAAAACATTTACATCTCTGTTTTCATAATTTTAAGATACGAATTTGAAAATGACTTGAACACATTAAAGGGAAAAGGGTTTTTGATTACGAAGTGCGATTAAATGCTCGTGTAAGAAAAATGGCCTGACTTTTCATACGTTCATTGGAACACATCATTTAAGACTGTAAATTATTGGTTGAGACTTTAGAATGGTGTTGGTTGTACAATATTCTATGACACATCAGATGCACCCTAACACCTCTTAGCTCTCAAGATGACTTGACCTCTTAATCACTGTCTCTCACTATAGGGTTTTTTGGGACAATTACACACATTTAATTGTTCAACTCACTAAATATGGTAGTTCAGAGACAATGCATGTTTTTTACTACTCTCAACTACAAATTTATGTCGGTTGTGAGGCAGATAAGTATACCCTACGGTAGTGTATAACTTATTTAATTTTGGTTAAATAAGGCACCCTCGGCTGGTGGTAGGTACATGATCAAATAATAGTTACAGCTTTTCCAGGTTTCATTTGCATCTGATGTTTAATTGGATGAGCGAAGCGAAGACTTCAATTTCACTGACCCCCCCAAAATTAGCTCCTTTTTCTGTTTGTTCGCTCTCTACCGGACAAACGGCATATGCGATCTTGATGAAAATTAGGGGGAACCTCCGAATTCTCTAAACTTAGACCTGCCAGGTTTTTGGGTTTAATCGAAGAAATATTTCTTATTAATATCGTACTTTTACGATTTTTCTTTATTGATCTATTTTCGTGGTGTTTGGCCCGCGACCGGGCAAACGGCTACTCTGATCTTAATGAAACTTTATGGGAACGTTTGAAATCACTGGAATATTATCTATGCTATGATTTTAGAGACATTTGAAGAACTAGACCGCTTCGCGAACGCTTTTTTTAGTCGCGTTGATGGATGAGATTTTTAAAGTTTTTAGTTTGCGTGGGATCTATTTACTTCTTCAAGTTCCATTGCAAAATCATTTTTGTTAAATTAGGATAATTTTCAGTAGTACTTATTGCTATGGATATTAGAATGTCAAACATCTGTAGGCCCGAAGATTGCTTTATGAACGCATTGTAGGTGAATGTTGTCAAGTTTCTTTAGTTACTTGTTAATTATTGCTATACACCTCAAAAACCTCTTATTAAAATCTATATTTCCATGAATTCTGGCTAACTTTTTCAACTTTTTCTTTCAAAAGGTACTACAACACCATAACGTTAATGTTCATGTAAAATATGAACGTTGTTGCCCTGCCCTAACCGTTTGGTCAGAATCGGCCCAAATGTCGCGAAAATATCGCACTAAAAATCGAAAAAAATCGTAAAAGTACGATATTCATGAGAAATGTTTCTTCGATTGTATCCAAAAACGTGGCAGCTCTAAGTTCAGAGATTTCGAAAGTCCCCTCCAATTTTCATTTAGATCGCATAAAATGCCGTTTGCCCGGTAGAGAGCGAACAAACAGACAAAAACAACACCCGAGCTAATTTTTTGGGGGGTAGTGAAATTAAAGTCTTCGCTTCTCTCATCCAAATTTTTCTCATAAAAATCGTAATTAACGATATTTTTCCCGATTTTTAATACGATATTTTCGTGATATTTGGGCCGATAATCAACCATAAAAGCTTATCCATCAACGCGACTGGAGAAAATATTAGATTAGCTGCCTAGAAATAATAATATGGTATAAAGTCAGAAAGGTGAATCGGGGACTAGAAACAGAATTGGGCACCCAGTGTTACTAGAAAAACGCTCCCGTCCCGTCGCGTTGATGGATGAGCTTTTTTGTAAGATTTTAGATTGCGTGGGATCTATTTACTTATCAAGTGCCTTTTGAACGCATTGTTGTTGATTGTTGTCAAGTTTCTATTGTTACTTGTAAATTGTCATTATGAACCTAAAAAAACTTCATATTAAAACCATTTATTCTATGGATTCTGGCTAACTTTTTCAACTTTTTCTTTCAAAAAGCATTACATCACCGTTTTCTTGATGTCCATGTGAAATAAAAAAAATTAAATTTGTATCGTGGTAAACCTGTTATAGGGTGCAATTTGCCCCTCTTCAGGTGAACTGGGTATGTGCGGATAGGAAATTATAAAGGGATGTCCGAGTGCTCTTGAAGAAGACTCAATTCCTTGCATTCGCCCTTAACGACTGAGGAAAACCTGGGAAAAAAACCTTCTGTCAGGATTGCCGGTCTCGACGGTTTTCAAACCGGCCCCTCCCGAACAGAGTCGAGCGCTTAGCGCCGAGCCAACACTGTCGGTATGTGAAATATGTAACAGTTGTAGCCCCACCCGTTTGGTCAGAATCGGCCCAAATATCACAAAAATATCGCACTAAAAATCAAAAAAATCATAAAAGTACGATATTCATGAGAAATATTTCTTCGATTGTACCCAAGAACGTAGCAAGTCTAAGTTGAGAGATTTCGAAGGTCCCATCAAATTTCCATCCAGATTGCATATGCCATTTGCCCGGTAGAGAGCGAACATACAAACAAACAAAAATACATTGGAGCTAAATTTTTTGAGGGGACAGTGAAATTGAAGTCTTCGCTTCGCTCATCCAATTATTAAACTTTTACTGTACCATCCTCATGAGACTATGAAACATCTTTGGACACATTTTTTTAAAACTAAAGAACTGGAATAATTACAAAATTGTAAGACATATCGCTTGATCACCTTTTTTGCCAAACAAACTTATTTGAATGAGATTCCTGAAATCTTGAAACACAATAGTAAGAGCTGTTATAAGATCTATTGGTATGGATTTTAAATGTATTTTTTTGTCAGTTTCAGTTCGTCAACTGACTTGATTTTACACGAACAAGAAGAAATTTTATATTTTACCATTAGAAATTATTCTATGAAAGGGAATGTGTTTGTGTTAGAAATAAATTTTAGATCCCCGGGAATTAAGGAACAAGTCCAAAAGTAGATGCTTTCTTTTTTCCCTTTCAAAATACGGAAGTTTTCGCAACCTATTTAGTCGCGTTAAATGGATGAGTTTTTTTAAGTTTTTAGTTTGCGTGAGATATCTTTACTTTTGCAAGTGCTTTGTTTTGCTGCCTACGCATTGTAGGTGATTTGTTGCCCAAATTTCTATTGTAACTTGTCAATTGTTTTATTTACCGTAAAAAAAAGTGTATTAAAAGCTTATTTCTATGAACTCGTCTAACTTTTTTTTCAAAGGTACTACATCACCATAAAACCCAAGTGTCCATGGATAATATTAACGTTGTAGCCCCACCCGTTTTGGGCAGAAATTTGGGCCCAAATGGCACGAAAATATCGCACAAAAATCGAAAAAATCGTAAAGTACGATATTCATGAGAAAAAATTTTTTTGATTGTACCCAGCACTGCCTCCCAGATGTTCGTCGTGGCCCCTCGACGGGCATCTAGGAGGCAGTGTACCAGAAACAATACGCTCAAGTTCAAAATTTCGAAGGTTTTCCCCTCCAATTTTCATCAAGATCGGATATGCCGTTTGCCCGGACACCCGAGCTAAATTTTTTGGGTGTCAGTGAAATTGAAGTCTTCGCTTCGCTCATCCAATTATTGACAATTGATAAGTGGTATATTAAACATTTTAACAATTTTTATGCTTGCACATATCAAAACAAAATTCTACACCATCTTCTCGTACAAAAACTGTTTTTATATTACATTGTAAATAGAAAAATTACAAATACTCACCAAACTCCGTTTGTGTTTCGTTCCAGTCTGTGTCGTTGAAATGATGATCTAGGTTGAGGCTGGTGCAGTCGATGATGTTGTCGTTACTGCACTTACATGTTGTGCATATCTTGCCGGTGCAAGCCACGCCCCCTATCAGTAGGAGCACACACAGTCTCGACAACATCTCGGCGCTGTAACAAAACCATTTGTGAATGCATAAGTTAATATCATAGTAATTTTTTTATCTTCTGAAAATAACATTATTTATTCGCTTTTGGTTTCAACTTTTTAGTAAGGATTCAAAACAGCAGAACTTACAATATTTTAAAAGGGGTATTGTTAGTTGAGTAAATTAATTTCACTTGTGTAATCACCGAAATCACATAGTTAAGATAAAATTTACTCCACAGTTAAATACATTTTCCATATATAATTTTTGGGTATTATTACAATTCAAATATTGTCAATCTTATTACAATGAGAAATATTATCATAAGAATAGTGCGTCTACTCGCGAGTTGAACACATTGTTCTCTTCGAGAGCGGAGTTCTTTTGTATGTCAGCTAATTGAATTCTATACAATTTCAGATACCAAGGAGCAACAAGCCCAAAGATTGAGAAAAGATTAGACTAGGACGCTATGAAAATATTTAATTCATAAAGTTATAAATAAGTTTATCCAACACAATCATTAACTCTTGTTATCACTATTAAAATCAAAATCAAATGCTATTACAAAAATGTATGATTTTTTGTAAGTTTTATCCACTTTGAATGAAAAAATCGGCCTTTTTTTACGGTTTTTAAGTATTTTGTCATTATACAAAATAATGTAAATAAAATACTTAAAATTCGTAAATGATGTCCGTTTTTTTTCATTCAAAGTGGTTTAAACTTACGAAAAATTTTTTAATAGCATTTTATTTTTTTTTAAATAATGATTTCAGAGTAAATAATTGTATTGGATAAACTTAATTATCATTTTTTTTAATTTTTAAAATTTTTATGACATCCTAGTTTAATCCTATTGTCAATCATTGGCCGTGTTGCTCCTCAGAATCTGAAATTGTATAGAATTTAATCAGCTGGGCATACAAAATAACTTTTGCTCTCGAAGAGAACAATGTGTTCTACTCGGGAAGTAAACGCACTTATATATAAATCAAAACCGAATTTTAAAATGTATCTCAACCGAGAATCGAACCCGGGTCTCCAGATTTCCGGTCCCTTTGCAGTTTTCTTCAATCTATCCAGATATAATTATTCCCAACAGTCCAGAAGTTTTTAAGTAAACCGTACAGGTTTTGGGCCCAAATAACTTTTTTTAATTTCTGGATTGATTGCCCGACTAATAATTAAGATAGATTATAATTATTATTTGATCATTATTTCATTTAAGTATGAAATTGATTTACAATTTACATTAAACATGGCGAAAAAACAACGCTTTTTTTCACATGAGTATCAGAGAATAGTAAAAACATTAATCCTACTTAAAAATGGTCTACATAAGAAAGTGAAGGAAGTTTCATATCATCAAAGTGGATACCAAACGTAATCACTACAAATAGTTTACAAGTAGAAAGGTATATAGTTATAGGTGCACACAAATGAATTATTTTTGTTTTATTTGCATTAATTACAAAATCTTTGTAAATACAACTGAGCTATTTCAAATTTTTTATGTACGAAACAATCAAAATGTCATCGGCATAAAAACCACATATCTATTAAAACTTTAACCAAAATCAAA
>JAMZAV010012647.1:0-17463 GCA_024449915.1 Sweltsa coloradensis | reverse complement strand
TTTACTGCAATTACCCAGCTCCCAAAAAAGGCTTGTAGGTAGGCTCGAGGCTCTTACTAGAGGAACCGTTTTAGAGAGAGTTCCTCTCGTACAATTTCGTTTGTCTACACCATTGTTCACACTGTGCTTTCAATATATTATACTTACTTAGCATTACCCTGCGGTATTTGACTTTCCAAGTTATTCACCTGTATAGAATCCCTCAAATCTAAATATTAAATTTTATAACGGCGACGATTACAACAAGTGTGATGCGAACTTAGAATTAAGTAAAGTTGAAGTGGAAATAATAGAAGTTATTAACTCGGGAGTCACAATACTCTAGTATTTAACGTTAGCAATATGAGTGATGGGACAGTGAGAGAGGACAGTGAGAGATGAGATAGTGAACTGAGAGATAGTGAATTTTGAACTTGAAGTGAATTTTTATTTTTATTGAATAAAACATAACTTGACAACGTGGAGACATTGAACTATTGTGCTTTTGAAAAATAATTTGGGAATTTTATAAAATCAGATGGGAACCTACTACTACGTGGATTGAATTTGAAATAATTTTGAAATGAACGTTGTTTAACTTACAACTATTTTTAATAAATTCAAACTTGGATTTGACATAGGATTTAAAATAAAATAAATACAAATTTGTTCGAGTAAGCTCGATAATAAAATAATACTTGACGTATTTCTGGATTTGTTTATTTATTTATTTATTTGTGGCCACATTACAACAGGACAGTGTCCCCAAGTGTAATTTACCAAACTATAACATACAAATCGCAACAATACAATGTAAAATTAGTTACATAAAAATTACTATAAAAAATATTTAAACATGAATGTATGTGAGTGTGAGATGATGAATGTATGTTTGTATGCGTATTTGCGTTGTATGTATGATTGAGTGAATGATTGTGTGAGTGTGTAAAGTGGAAATATGAATTGTATGTAGCACGAGCGACTATAGACATTAGTGAAGTTGATTATAATATTTCTTTTAGTTGTTTTCGAAAGTGATGGATGTTACTATTGTGCAAATCTAAATTAGACCCATTCAATGATAAAAGATTGTTGTACGTAGCCTGCATCCTTATTAAACACGAATACTTGTGCACATCAATGCGGCTGGAGGGAAGATGAAACAGTTTATGAATTCGAGTGTTCCTTGGTGGCACACGGTAGTTTAATGTCTTATAGAGGTGTCAAGCAGGTTATTTCTTTATAGAGCAGAACAATGTCCATAAATTTCCTCCGATTTTCAAGGGTACTTAGGTTGTTGTCAGAACACATACCTAGATAATTTACTCTATGGTATTCCTTATTAGCCTTGAAGCACAAATGTTTGAAATATCGTTGTTGCACTCTCTCTATAACAGCGATTTTTGTGACATGGTTTGGATTCCAAATTTGAGTTGCATATTCAACTTGAGGCCTCACTAGAGTTATGTAAAGGCGGCGTAATGTTCGTTCACTGAATGTGTCTACACAGTTCAAATCCTAACATTTTATGCGCTTTAGGAACTATTTTTGAAACATGCTGATTAAACGACAAATTTGACGCAAAAACTATTCCAAGATCTCTTATTTCATTAACACGCTCAAGGACAGAACTATTTACACAGTAGTTAAAATGTAGCTGTTTCTTCTTGTTTGTAAAAGATATAGTGAAGCACTTTGACACATTAAGATTCAATAACCATGTCCGACACCATTCTGACAGCGAATCAAGATCAAGTTGAAGTCTGAAGTAGTCCATTTGATCCGTGACAGGAATGTATAGTTCAGATCATCTGCATACAACAGACATTTTGCACTCTTAATTTGCGATGGAAGGTCATTTACAAAGAGAGTAAATAGAAGAGGTCCAAGAATCGACCCCTGTGGTACTCCAGACGTGACAGAAATGAATGAAGATGAACTTGCATCAATACCAACCGATTGTGTTCTACCAGTTAGATAGTCTCGTAGAAGTTCTATTATCTTTCCACATATACCAAAGCTTTCTAGTTTATGCGCAAGAAGCCGATGGTCTACAGTGTCAAAAGCTTTACTAAAATCAGTGTAGACTGCATCAACTTGCACCTTTTTGTTCATGCAATCAGCGATGTCTTGAGAAAATATTGCAAGATTTGTTACTGTAGAACGTTTGCGCACAAAGCCATGCTGCTCCGGAGCAATTGCCATTAACACATTGGTTGTAAATGTTTCTGTGTAGTATTATTTCAAAGACTTTAGAAAAGATCGGTAGAAGGGATATCGGCCTGTAATTTGACACCTTAAAGCGACTTCCTTTTTTGAGAACCGGTGTTACAATAGCTTGCTTCCCCCTTGAAGGAAAATGCCAGTAGTCAGTGCAGAATTGAAGAGATGTGCAAGTGGATAACTTAAAGGTATTCGGCAGTGTTTAATAACTTCAAGGGGAATTTTATCAGCACCAGGTGACTTTCCATTCTTCAGATTCGTGGAATTTGAACCCGAACAATTTTAAAAATTTATTTGAGATATTTGAACAGTGAACTAAAACTTGAACTTGACGTTACCTTGTTTTTGCAACCTTGTGTATTACCATATTTTGTTTTTGACACATTTTTGGATTAGTAAATTTTAATAAATAATTTTTAAAATAATAATTTGACTTTTTGGTGATATTGGATAGAGCCTAACAATAAATTTTATAATTTTAAATCATACTGAACAGAGACTAGATGAGGATGGGGGGATTGAACCGTGGATAGTTCAAATGTTTTTCTATTTTAATTTTTGGCGGACTTATTGTTACAACAATAACAACTTTTCACATTTAAATACAAACACCTTACACTGACATGGATTAGTGGTACAATTTTCACAGATGTGCTTATCAATAAGAGAGGAGACCGTATTGGCTGAACCAATATTTAATCAACCTTATAATTAATCAACCTTTAGTAATCGTGCATAATTAACTTGTTTTGTTGTCATCGTGTAATATTAGTGAGAATGTAATATGTATACGCCTTTTTGTAACAGTTTCCTGTATAGGTTGTGTTGCGTTATATATATTTTTTTATGGCGTTTTTAAGTATTTAGCGATGTAATTTTTTTGATCGAGTAAATACTTTATTAGATATGTTCTGGTGCGTTTATACCTGTGAGTTAAACATTTATGGGAGGCTGTATAGAACAGCGAGCGAGTGAGTGGGAGAGGTTTAAATAAATAAACCACAGTATAATTATTTGACAAAGCAAACGGGAACACGTGTAAGCGGAATTTTGGAGTCAGTACTTCTTACCTGGGGTATTTGATGGATTTAGATTCTTTTGTCAAACGAAAACTTAGTACAGTGAGTAGTGGGCATACCAAATTAACAGGTTGAACTTTTGAAATTTAGTCTGGAACATATCGAACCTATGAATTTAAATTTAATTTTAAGGCGGAGAGAGGGAGGTTTTCCATTGTAAGACCGGACAGTAACTATAGTTACTACATATTCATTTTCGTATCATCATATCATACCTTTGTTTTCTATTAGCTGATTTTTGTATTGTTATTTTACCTATGTTTAAACAACAGCAATGCTGAATAATTTTGATCGCAATCATAACTTGTGACACTTAATTTTCTGTTGATTATTGGAAAGATTTTCCATTGTGCAATTTAACAATTGTAAAACTTGATTAATAATTTTGACTTTGACTTTATCTCAATGAGAGAAAAATTTTGTGGACAGATACACAGTTGAACCACGCGGTTAGATGGAAGGCATCTGGTTAGACGAAAGCTTCGGATATTTGATTTATAAATAACTTGATCGATAATTTAATTTTTGCGACAACACGTAGCTGATTGATTACGTTTATTCAATTGTTTAATTTTTCTCGAGGGGATGGGGTGATAGCAGACATAATTAGTTCAGTTAATAGACTGTGTTGTGTTGATGATGCCTGTTATACTTGTATTCCTCAACCATCCTTTCTCTTTTCATGTCATATTCCTGTATCTTTGTGGTGTCATGTACCTAAATAACAATTGTTTCACTATTATTGTCATTGCTACTGTTGCAATATTTACTTCTATAAAAATCAATGCAAACATTGATAAAACTGTATTCACTACTGTAATTTTCTTTTAAAAAAAACTATAATTGAAACTAAATATTATTTGCAACCAATGGTAAATAACCACACTCTCATTTTATTCAAAACATAACCATGCTTGTAAAAAAAAATAATACTTATAAAACTATAATGTAAAATTTAAATTTAAGAACTTAGTGAAGAACATTCAAAATTTTCACTACATTCAATTTTTCTGCCCTTCAGAGGGGATATTGTAACCTTTTGGTCTGATATGAGACAATTTCAAAGATATTTAAATATTAATTTGTTCCCGCCTTTCAAATTGTATAATTATTTTGAATAATTAATTACATTTAAATAATTATATGAACTATTTCAGCCAATAATATTTCATTTTATTGTGTTATGACAATTTATCAGCCACGCGTAATAAATAATGACTAGTGTTTGTGCTTCGTATCCGCGTCGTCATGGCCATGGCCAGCTGCGGTGATTACGTAATCGCTGTCCGTATGAACTGTGAGAATGGAATGTTTTATCGTTCACTGCGCTACATTATCGGCAAGTACACCCGAACTCTGGTCATTCAGTGACGTCACACATAGCTTGTGGAGTGTGGAAACATTACTTTCATCAACATTTGCGCAACACAACTTGCACGTGCGTGCATAAATCTCCGACGAATGACAGTCTCAATCGACTTGTATGCATCTTTTGAATGGTTGGTATCAATAAACTATCTGAGTTTCATCATGCAACTACGTCACGTTTTTAGAACCGTGGGACCAAAAAACATACCCCCACTTCTGCCTAATCACCAGGGCGTAATAGAGTAAGCCAATTACAACACTCAATTTCCGTGACTACGTCACAAAATCATCAGTCGAAACAAACGCGAGCAGAGAAGAAGGATTCTTCAGAAACACACTTACTTGGTCTCTCGAGGAGACTTCACGTCCGGGTTGGAGCAGATCAACCAGGATACGAGGGAACGTCTGGAACTTGGAACGTCTTGGACTTGGAGATTTTCTCGGATCTTTTGGAATTTGGAACTTGGGCGAGAATTTGGAACTTCGATCGTTTGGATTTTGGAACTTGGAACGTGGGCGAGAACTTGGTCGAGAATTTGGAACTTGGAACTTGGGAGAGAACTTGACCCCTGGACCTGGTCAATATCTACAAATCTACGAATCGCGATAACACGGTAAAACAAACTTGCTATCTACGAACGAACTTTTATAAAATGGCTGGCTAACTTTTTATTACTGAGAACTTTTTATTATTGAGAACTTTTTATTAATGAGAACTTTTATTATTGGGAACTTTTGAGAATTTGATAACATGTTTTTTTGTAATTGTAAATGTAACATAACTTGATTTGATTCATTATAATTGTATTTTGAAACTGGTTTTGTTAATTTGTGTTAACCTTTCGTTGTCGTGTCTGTCCCACTCAATATTTTATTTCAGTTTTTATAATTTAAACTTCAGCAGTTGGCAAGACTGCATACCTACTGACTTGAGCTAGACCGGCGCACTCTTCTAAGGTTGGTAATTTGTTTTTCTCAACAGCTGTTTGACTTTGAGTGACAGTGAATTTTTGTTTGATTGTTTTTCAATTTTGGATTTGTGTTTGATTTTATTGTTTTAATTTGTTGTGGGGCTTGTTTGGCTATTTAGCGATATTGGCTTCAACTAGTGGGGCTATTTAGCGACATTACCTCTTTCAATCAGAGGAAAGGGTATGCCATTCGTTTTCTTGACGAATGTTACTTGGATCTGGGATGTCAATAAACGATTACGCGCTGAGACGTCAAACTCTTAAGGTCAGTCGTTTGTTCTGGGTTGACTTGGTTGACCATGGTCATAATATAATAACCCCATCCTTACCAACCCATACAATATTAGATATGAAACTATATAGTGTGTAGATAAGGTGATCAAGTATAACATGGTTGTGTATAATACACTGTTTTTAGAAAAAACGAAAAAATGTTATGATAATATGACTAATCAAGCATCTTCTACGGGTTTGTTCTTTGTTATTAAACCCGAAGAAGATGTGTCATATTGTTATTCTGTAACTTTTATTTATTCTAGAACAGTGTTCGAACACTTAAAACTGGTCTAATGTAAGTGTGAACACGGAAATAGAGACCAAATAATAATATTCTTAAGCTAATGTGACGTCTTCAACGAGTGTATATTGTTTAAAAACGAGTCTATTTCTGTTGGGAAACCCCTTATTTACAAAGATTTACCCGAACAAAGTTGAGTCTCGTTAAAAATAATGGGCTTGGGCATATTGGTATCTATATATAAAGGGTTTAAACCATAAACCATAAAAAACCATAAAAAATAAACAAAAAATAAAAAATAAAAGCAGCATGCGTAAAAATAGTCGCTTCTGCATACTTGTATGCGCAAATATAATATACGTAATAAAAGTATGATATATAATACGTCGGAAAGTTGTGGCTCCTTTAAACGTGCAACAATATGTATATGATAAAAACAAGGATCTTGGGTAAAACCGCGTCGAAAATAAAGATGACCAGGGCAGAAACCTGGGCGTCCACCGAGGTTTCGTCTGTATTACGTCAGACATTTCAAGGTTGACTGTGACTCTACGGAGGTTGGAGTCACAGTGGTTGGCAAGCACGCAGCGCCCGCCTTATAGCCTCGTCTGAAGGTGCGGGCGGCAAGGTTATACAGAAAATAGGTGCGGTGTTGCAACACGTGGTAAAAAAGTAAAATTTTTAAACTCGAAATCATAAAAAAAATTCTTGGCCATGAACCAAATTTAATGGTCAAGCCATTTTTTATGATTTCGAGTTTTAAAATTTTACTTTTTGACCACAAAAATCGTTGGCTTGGCGCTCGTCAACAGGCGAAATGATCTCACTTATTTTCAAAGCGAAACTAGGGAGAGAGAATAAAAAGCTTGGCTCAACTTCTATATCTCACAGCATTCACAGCCGAAGACTTTTGAAGGAGAGCTTGGCTGCCGTTTTTTTTACAAATTTTTGTATTTGGTTGGATATTACATCTTTTTGTTGTTCGTTTGCTATCAAGGTGTGAATGATGGACTTTGAATGATTAAATTTGTTAAGTTTAAAGTGTTTTTTTTGACATTTTTGGGCCCACGGTCCCCCCAAAGATACCCCTTGTGTTTTAAGCACTAGATATTTATAATGGTTAGGAGCATGTTTAATTTCAAGCTTGTACAAATTACTACGCCTGAGTAATTACGCGTTTTGATTTTGATTTTGATTTTCCCCGGTCCCAATTGCCCGGTTGTGGTTATATGAGGTACATCTGAGTGTGTCCCAAGTTTCAAAGTTCTAAGATGAACCGTTTTCTCAGTCATTATTTACTACAATTCAGAAATTAAAAAAGTCCGCCCCAACCGGGAATCGAACCACGGATCTCCCACATTCCAGGTGAGCGTCTTAACCACTAGACCATCAGGACGGGTACATTTTAAGCTCTGAATTGTAGTTGCATTATACATTTTTGAATGGATGGAACAGTACTGCAATCTGCTGCCTTTGAACTGACCACCAAACATTAATTATAATGTCATTACCTTTACGCAGGTATGAGCGAGGGTTTATTTCTCGATTTGTTTAATAGGGAAACACTCCCGTAGGTGTTATTGTTATTATTTACTACAATTCAGAAATTAAAAAAGTCCGCCCCAACCGGGAAACGAACCACGGATCTCCCACATTCCAGGTGAGTGTCTTAACCACTAGACCATCAGGACGGGTACATTTTAAGCTCTGACTTGTAGTTGCATTATACATCTTATCGTATTATTCATAAGAGTACGGAATTACCTACTTTTGATAATTTTGATTTTATTCCGGTACCCGTTAACAATTTTGCTTTCCATATTCAAAGTGATAAAGAATGAGAGATATCAAAATGTATCCACGTTTGAAACATCTCAGTTGTAGCGTTTTCTTTGATTGATTCATTTCTTAAAGTTCAGATATGTTTTTTGTCATTTTTGGGCCCATGGTTATCCCCAAATTTAGCCCCTTGTGTTTGGACGCAAGATATTTATAATGGTTAATAGCATGTTTAATTTCAAGTTTGTACAAATTACCACGCTTGGTAATTACGCGTTTTGATTATCATCCAAATTTTGATTTCCTCCAGTCCCTGTTACCCGATTTGGTTTTGAAAGCAAAAGGCACTTCGTCTGAAGTACATCTAAGTGTGGTCCAAGTTTCATAGTTCTAAGATGTACCGATTTCTCTGTAGGCTAAATTAATCTCCGCGGAGAACTAGCTAGCCAGCCACTCACCCAGCCACCAGCCAGCCACCAGCCAGCCGAAAGGAATTTGACGATGTTGAGAGCCTTTTTTAACACAGAACGAGTTGTCGGATCGGGTTGATTTTTTTTTGGTATGTCATGGACCACATACCAGGTCATATACCGAGTTTCAAGATTGTTACTCTTTCGGGGCGGCGTGTGCAGATAGCTGAAAACCCCCTACTAACTCTGGTAGGTGTATATAGGGCCGGAGTTCGTGTCGCCTAAGCAGTCGCATGCGCTTGTCTGCCGGGCGACGACCGTCGCCCTAGATACATATTAATATAGCTGGGGAATGAATGCTTAAAATTACGCATATATTTTATGTATTCAATCTACAACATGACATTTGTATAAAATTTCGAAAATAAATTCTAGCGATTCGTTTTAAGATTTCTAGAGGAAAGTGAGCATGCTTTAGTTTGAACTAAACATGTCGCAATGAAAAGGATTTCTACTAACGTACGAGAATTATAATACATAAAAAAACACAGGCATCGGAGGGATTCGAACCCTCGATCTCCTGTTTACTAGACAGGCACTTTAACCACTTAGCCACGACGCCGCTGTGTGCCTGGCCCGTATGGAAGCATCGTGTGCCGTTGCTTCTGTTATCTAGAGAGATAAGGGTCCAGTCACAACAGCCGCGCTGCAGACGGCAAGCTCGGGCTCTGAGCAGTCCCTGCCCGTAGAAGCACCCGACAACGCACTGTAACCACAGATTCTGACTACAGAAACAAATAATTAATTCTCTACAGATGGAGATATTTTAATGGACGTGCTATTGAAAATTGTAAAATTAAGATTAGGTTACATGTAATGTTTATGTAATGGACTATAGGGTACACACAACTACGTCACGCATCCTGCTTTGAGCCCAACTGATGGACAAGCAACCATCGGTTCGCAATTTGACGCCTGCTGAACGTCGCACAACTTATCACGCTCCAACTTTTATCCTATTCATCATTGGGGAAAAACTTAAGAGGAATAATATTTAGCACATATATTATTCCTTCTAACAGCGATTACTTTGAAATTTTACACGGCCGTTAACTTGTTATTTCGATGTACATATTAAAATAAAATTTAAGACTTTTACTTGTTACTTATAAAATTAAACTAAAACAAGTTCAATTGACAAAAACCTAGTGATCGGATTTCGACAAGACCTCTTTTAAAATATGCATGGGACTGTTTAGACAAGAAATAAATAAACTTTCTAGATAGAAAGTACACAGAACGAAAATTTACAGCATCCCAGCAAACACATAAGTTACGGTAGAGTGATGGCTGCGTGCTGGCAGTTCTGGCCACTGTGGCCACTGGCTCGCCAGCAGTGAGAAGGTGTCAGGCTGTCACTGGCATACCGTCTGAAGGCTGGGCAGAACAAAAATAACCCCAACCCGGTGTTGGTTGGCCGCTGTCGTGTTTATGTCGTTTTGCCGCCACAGGCGTGTAGATGGCTGGCCACCACTTTCCCGACTGTCGGTTGGCCAGCAGAGGAAAAGTGTTCGACCATCACTTGTAACCCTACGCACGGCTGGCCACAACATATAGTAACCTGCCCAGTGATGGTTGGCCGCTGCCGTGTCGCTGTTGTTTTGCCGCCACAGGCGTGAAGATGGCTAGCCATCACTTTGCCGGTTGCCGGTTGGCCAGCAGTGTTAATGTGTTGGCTCATCACTAGAAAACCGTCTTCCGGCTAAACATATTTTAACAATCACCCATTCAGTGAAAGTCAATTTGCTTTTGTTGGATGAGCGAAGCGAAGATTCCATTTCACTACACTGGAGAAAAAAATCCGGATTTTTTTTTTTTTTTTGTATTTTTGTCTGTTTGTCCACACGATTCCGGCTAAACCGATACTCCGATTGCGATGAAATTTTATGGAGGCCTTCGAAATCTCTGAACTTAGAACTGCCACGTTTTTAAGCGCAATCGAAAAAAATTTTCTCATGAAAATCGCAATTTTACGATTTTTTCCGATTTTTTAAAAATTTCTTCGACTTATAACACCTACATGCTTTATCCGATTTTAATGATTTTTGCACAGAACCTTTATTTTATGAATTAAGATATTTTGGTGACATTTGAGCGCAATTGAAAAAATATTAATCATAAAAATCGAAATTTTACAGGTTTTTTCTTTTTTAAACAAGTCTTTAACTTATAACACTTACATGCTTTATTTGATTGTAATGATTTTTTCGTAGAACCTTTATTTTATGAATTAATACATAAGTGTAAAATTTGAGCGCAATTGAGAAATTATCTCTTATAAAAATCGCAATTTTACAATTTTTTTAACAATTACGATTAATTAAAAAACATTACAAAAATTAAGTTATTTTTTTATTTAAATTGATTTAATTTAAAAAAAATTTTAACTTAGTAATGATTTTGCCACAGAACAACAGAAAATTCGCATAACACATGGCAGCTCAATGCACCAATTACGCTCATCCAACAACGCGGCGGGACTTAAGCGTTTTCCTAGTATCTACAGGTGATTATTCCCTCAACACATCAAGCTTCTTCCGTGGTGCAACGGTTAGAGGCTAGGCTTACAGATGGAGAGTCGCCCTGCTGGACCGAGTTCGAGACACCAAACTTGAAACTTTATAATTGGATGAGCGTAGCGAGCGTAGCGAACGAAGCGAAGATTTCATTTCACTACAATGGAGAAAAAAATCCGGAATGTTTTTTTTTTTTGTCTGTTTGTCCACACGATTCCAGCTAAACCGATACTCCAATTGAGATGAAATTTTTTGGAGGCCTTCGAAATTTCTGTACTTAGGTCTGCCACGTTTTTGAGCGCAATCGGAAAAATATTTCTCATGAAAATCGCAATTTTACGATTTTTTCGATTTTTACAAAATTTCTTCGACTTATAACACCTACATGCTTTATTCGATTGTAATGATTTTTGCTAAGAACCTTTATTTTATGAATAAAGATATTCGTGTGAAATTTGAGCGCAATTGAAAAAATATTTATCAAAAAAATCGAAATTTTACGTTTTTTTTCTTTTTTTTTTTTTTTACAATTTTTTGACTTATAACACCTACATGCTTTATCCGATTGTAATGATTTTTTCACAGAACCCTTATTTTATAAATAAATAGATAAGTGTTAAATTTGAGCGCAATCGAGAAATTATTTCTTATAATAATCGCAATTTTACGATTTTTTTCTTTTTTTTAACAATAATTACAATTAATTGAAAAAAAAAATAAAAATTAAAGACAATTTTTTATTTTTTTTTATTTAATTTAAAAAAATCCAACTTAGTAATGATTTTTCCACCGAACAACAGAAAATGCTCATAACATATGGCAGCTCAATGCACCAATTACGCTCATCCAACAACGCGGCGGGACTTAAGCGTTTTCCTTGTAACTTGTAATTGGATGAGCGAAGCGAAGACTTCAATTTCACTGACCCCCCAAAAAATTTAGCTCAGCTGTTTTTTGTTTTTTTGTTTTTTAAGTTTTTTTGTTTTTTTTTTTATTTTTGTCTGTTTGTTCGCTCTCTACCGGGCAAACGGCACATGCGATCTTGATGAAAATTTGACAGAACCTTCGAAATCTCTGATTTTAGACTTGCTACGTTTTTGGGTACAATCGAAGAAATATTTCTCATGAATATCGTACATTTACAATTTTTTTCGATTTTTAGTGCGATACTTCCGTGACATTTGGGCCAATTATGACCAAACGGGTAGGGCTACAACGTTCATATTTCACATAGACATTAAGGTAATGGTGATGTATTGCTTTCTGAAAGAAAAAGTTGAAAAAAATAGCCAAAATATATAGAAATAAAGCTTTTAATATAAGTTTTTTTTTTATTTTTTGTGCGATATTTTCGTGCCATTTGGGCCAATTCTGACCAAACGGTTGGGGCTACAACGTTCATATTAAACATGGGCATTAAGGTTATGGTGATGAAGTATCTTTTGAAACAAAAAGTTGACAAAATTAGCCAGAATCCATAGAAATAAAGCTTTTAATATAAGTTTTTTACGCTAACTAAATAATACCAATTGACAAGAAACAATTGAAACTTGACAACAATCACAGGCAGCAAAACAAAGCACTTGCAAAAGTAAAGATTTCCTACGCAAACTAAAAACTTTAAAAAAGCTCATCCATCAACGCGGCGGGACTTTAGCGTTTTCCTAGTTAATACATGTTGTGTATCAACCTACAGATATTCGACTGGTGTCAGAAACTAGGAAAACGCTTAAGTCCCGCCGCGTTGTTGGATGAGCGTAATTGGTGCATTGAGCTGCCATGTGTTATGTGAATTTTCTGTTGTTCTGTGGCAAAATCATTACTTAGTTGAATTTTTTTTTAAATTAAATTAAATTAAATTAAAATTTACTTAATGTTTTGTTTTTTTTTAAATTTAAACGTAATTGATCAAAAAATCGTAAAATTGCGATTTTTATAAGAAATAATTTCTCGATTGCGCTCAAATTTTACACTTATATATTAATTCATAAAATAAAGGTTTTGCGAAAAGATCATTACAATCTGATAAAGCATGTAGGTGTTATAAGTCAAAGAATTGTTTAAAAAAAGAAAAAAACTGTAAAATTTCGATTTTTATGATAAATATTTTTTCAATTGCGCTCAAATTTCACAAAAATATCTTAATTCATAAAATAAAGGTTCTGTGCAAAAATCATTAAAATCGGATAAAGCATGTAGGTGTTATAAGCCGAAGAAATTTTTTAAAAATTGAAAAAAATTGTAAAATTGCGATTGTCATGAGAAAAAAAATTCCGATTGCGCTCAAAAACGTGGCAGTTCTAAGTTTAGAGATTTCGAAGGCCTATATAAAATTTCATCGCAATCGGAGTAACGGTTTAGCCGGAATCGTGTGGACAAACAGACAAAAATACAAAAAAAACAAAAAACAAAACAAAAACATTCCGGATTTTTTCTCCAGTGTAGTGAAATGGAATCTTCGCTTCGCTCGCTTCGCTCGCTACGCTCATCCAATTAAGACGAAATACCTATGGATGTGACACCGATATGATAACAATTGTACTTATTATTTAATTTTTTTGTTTACATATTTAGATACCAGATCGCGCTGGTCCCAATGATTTCCAAGCAAACACGAATTGATGGGCCATAAGTGGCCCGCAAGCGGCTGGCCAGTTCAGTTCTGGCCAGTTGCTTGCGGGCCGGCATCTTTGGCCATTTGCCGGTTAAGGGCCGGAAGTGAGCCACAAGTGACGGCCGGCTGATGGCCGGTGGGACAAAATCAGAGCGAGCCGTTACTGGCCAAAGATGCCGGCCCGCAAGCGGCTGGACAGTTCAGTTCTGGCCAGCCGCTTGCGGGCCATTTAGGGCCCATCAATTCGTGTTTGCTGGGTAGGGTTATATGCATGGTATGTGTTATCATCTAAAATACGCACTTTTGACGCGCAAATGAGCGGTGAAAAACTGCACGCTATGTTGTAAATTTTCGTTCAGTGCTTTTTTGGATGAGCGTAGCGAGCGTAGCGAGCGAAGCGAAGATTCCATTTCACTACGTTGGAGAAAAAAAACCGGAATGTTTTTTTTTCTTTTTCTTTTTCTTTTTTTTTGTATTTTTGTCTGTTTGTCCACACGATTCCGGCTAAACCGATACTCCGATTGCGATGAAATTTTATGGAGGCCTTCGAAATCTCTGAACTTAGAACTGCCACGTTTTTGAGCGCAATCGAAAATTTTTTTCTCATGAAAATCGCAATTTTACGATTTTTTCGGATTTTTAAAAAATTTCTTCGACTTATAACACCTACATGCTTTATCCGATTTTAATGATTTTTGCACAGAACCTTCATTTTATGAATTAAGATATTTTTGTGAAATTTGAGCGCAATTGAAAAAATATTTATCATAAAAATCGAAATTTTACAGGTTTTTTTCTTTTTTTAAACAATTTTTTAACTTATAACACTTACTTGCTTTATCTTATTTTAATGGTTTTTTCGCAAAACCTTTATTTTATTAATTTATATATAAGTTTTAAATTTGAGAGGCAATCGAGAAATTATTTCTTTTAAAAATCGCAATTTTACGATTTTTTTAACAATTACGATTAATTAAAAAACATTACAAAAATTAAGTTAATTTTTTAATTTAAATTAATTTAATTTTAAAAAAAATTCAACTTAGTAATGATTTTGCCACAGAACAACAGAAAATTCGCATAACACATGGCAGCCTCAATGCACCAATTACGCTCATCCAACAACGCGGCGGAGCTTAAGCGTTTTCCTAGTCTATCTAGAAAGTTTATTTATTTCTTGTCTGATTAGTTGGATGCATATTTGGATGAGCGAAGCGAAGACTTCAATTTCACCGACCCCCCAAAACATTTAGCTCGGGTGTTTTTTTTTTTTTTTTTCTTCTTGTTTGTTTGTTCGTTCTCTACAAGGCTAACGGCATATGCGATCTTGATGAAAATTTGAGGGGACCTTCGAAATCTCTAAACTTAGACTTGCTACGTTTTTGGGTACAATCGAAGAAATATTTCTCATGAATATCGTACTTTTACGATTTTTTTCGATTTTTAGTGCGATATTTTCGTGACATTTGGGCCGATTCTGACAAAACGGGTAGGGCTACAACGTTCATATTTCACATGGACATTAAGGTAATGGTGATGTATTGCTTTCTGAAAGAAAAAATTGAAAAAGTTAGCCAGAATGTATAGAAATAAAGCTTTTAATATAAGTTTATTGACTCTTTGTTCGATATTTTCGTGCCATTGGGGCCAATTCTGACCAAACGGGTGGGGCTACAACGTTCATATTATACATGGACATTAAGGTTATGGTGATGTAGTACCTTTAGAAAGAAAAAGTTGAAAAAGTTAGCCAGAATCCATAGAAATAAAGCTTTTAATGTAAGATTTTTACGTATAAATAAAAACAAATTAACAAGAAACAATAGATTAACTTGACAACTATCACCTACAATGCGTCGGTAGAAAAACAAAGCACTTGCAAAAGTAAAGATATCCCACGCAAACTAAAAACTTTAAAAAGCTCATTCATCAACGCGGCGGGACTTTAGCGTTTTCCTAGTTAGAGAGAATTCTTTTGAAATCCGATCAGTAGTTCTGTGTCAATTGAAGTTGAAAAGACTTAAAGTTGCTGGAAATTTTATCATTTAGGGATGCGTACATTGTTATAACAAGCTAACGGTTCTGTAAAAAAATCGAAATAATCGCTATTAGAAGAAATGATATGTTTGCTAAATATTATTTCTCGTGCTGCCAGGAACTCTAGGTTGAGCTGTTCTTACGTGATAAATGGAAACGTTATCCGCACTGTTTCAGATATGAAAATCCTGGGTGTAACAGTTGCAAAGGACCTCAAATGGAACATTCAAACAGAGATTGTGAGAAATAAAGCAGCCAAACTCCTATGATTTTTATCTAGTACTCTATATAATGCTCGACCTACTGTTAAAAGAACTGTATATATAAGTTTGATCAAATCTGTAATAACGTACGGTTGCCCTGCATGGCATCCGACCACACAGGTAAACATAACTAAGCTTGAATCAATACAGAACAGGGCAACGAGATTCATAAGGAATAGAAAGGACTGTGGACGCTCTGAGCGGCTAGAATTGTGTAATATACTGTCGATTGATAACTCTCTTAGAGAAATTGATGTTATGTATACAAAAATATGTTCCTCAACATCGTGGATATAAAACTTTTGGAACTAACTTGAGATGTGGCCTACTCGAAAGTCAAGCAGCTTGACCAGAGACTCGAATGTAAATAAACAACACGAACTGAACTCGTCACAGACATGCATATTGCATACACACGCACACTCTCTCATACTCACACTCGAACTCGCACTCACACTCGCACTCACACTCACACTCACACACACTCACACATTCACATTCACATTCACATTCACATTCACACTCACACACTCACACTCACACTCACACACACATGCTCACGCTCACTCACACTCTCACTCTCACAAACGCACTCACTCCCCCCACGCACACATGTACCACACTCTCCTCACAGCCTCCCCACAAATTTTAATAATACTTATGTCATCCATTATTTTATTTTTTCACTTAATATCTGTACATAACATGTTACGTATAAATAGCATTACTTTAGGTTTAGACAGTAGTGAAGATTATATTTAGATCATACACTGGTGGAAGGCACATGTTGTTACGGGGCATTACTCTACTCTTACCACCAGCAATGTGCTTGTATAAATGTAATTCAATCATGTTGAAAATAAATAATTGGATGAGCGAAGCGAAGACTTCAATTTCACCGACCCCCAAAAAATTTAGCTCGGGTGTTTTTTTTTTTTTTTTTTTTTTTTTTTTCTGTCTGTTTGTTCGCTCTCTACCGGGCAAACGGCATATGCGATCTTGATAAAAATATGACACGACCTTCGTTTTCTCTGAACTTAGACTTGCCACGTTTTTTAAGTACAATCGAATAAATATTTCTCATAAATATCGTACTTTTACGATTTTTTTCGATTTTTAGTGCGATATTTTCGTGCCATTTGGGCCAATTCTGATCAAACGGGTGGGGCTACAACGTTCATATTTCACATGGACATTAAGGTTATGGTGATGTATTGCTTTCTGAAAGAAAAATTTGAAAAAGTTAGCCAGAATCGAGAGAAATAAAGCTTTTAATATACGTTTTTTGACTTTTTGTGCGATATTTTTCGTGCCATTTGGGCCAATTCTGACCAAACGGGTGGGGCTACAACGTTCATATTATACATGGACATTAAGGTTATGGTGATGTAGTACCTTTTGAAAGAAAATGTTGAAAAAGTTAGCCAGAATCCATAGAAATATAGCTTTTAATGTAAGATTTTTACGTTAAATAATAACAAATTAACAAGAAACAATAGAAACTTGACAACAATCACCTACAATGCGTCGGCAGAAAAACAAAGCACTTGCAAAAGTAAAGATATCCCACGCAAACTAAAAACTTTAAAAAAAGCTCATCCCCTCAACGCGGCGGGACTTTAGCGTTTTCCTAGTAAAATTTAAAAA
>JAMZAV010012646.1:0-17264 GCA_024449915.1 Sweltsa coloradensis | reverse complement strand
AACTCTCGCGTGATCCTCGCCGGGCCTTTTCCGTCTGGGTTTTGAGGGTTTACCGACACGTTGTCCATTCCGCCACATGCTCCCAACAAAACAATACTGCATTGTATAGGTTACATGTTGTTCATTCCGCCACGCTGCCAACAAAACAAGACATCCCTTGTGAGGTTACATTTTTGTTCATTCCCACATGCCCAACAAAACAATACATGCACTTGTAGTAGGTTACATGTTGTCCATTCCGCCACATGCTGCCAACAAAACAATACCCTTAAATAAATCATCGATATTATGTTGGCCCCTTTTAATCAATTTAATATTAATTCATTGTTTTTAAGCAAGAATATCTTCATCAAGGTCTAGTTATTAATGTTCGTCGCCCAGAAAAAAGTAACTAGTTCTTAAATATTCTAAATCAATTTTGTATTAAATATTTTGTCTTATTTTTAATATATTTTTTGGAAAATCCAAAAGTATGACTTGTAATTATTTGGACATACACTGTTCTTATATTAATACCTTATTTTTATTTTATTTTAACAGTGTATGTCCAAATAATAACAATTTAATAATCAATTTACCTGTTTTCTAGTTTCATAGTTATAACTAATATAGGTGTTGCATTAATGTATATTTTCATTCATAATCCATATGTGCAGCTTACTATACTTTTATACTTTTTCAAACATTTAAATTTATTTAAATATTTATGATTGTATTATGTAATTTTGTTATATATGACATTTTACTCGCATCCCATTATAATATATTATATAGTTTATATAATATATTATAACAACCAGTATATTATACTGGTTGGGTTATTGTTATAGGATTTTCATTGAGGGCCGGCCATAAATGATGTCACACAATTTGGGGTGTGTTGGAGGGGGTTCATTAACTTGTGACAATGTGTGACAGGGGGGGGGGGGGGGTGTGCTTCCTGGGAATACATAGATGCAATGTATATGATATCTTATTTTTACTGATCTAAATAAATGTTTTTATATGTTTTTCTTTATACATTTTAGTAAAATTATACAGGTAAAATATTTTATCTATATGTGATTGACCTTTATCCAGTAAAATTTTCACCAGAAAATAGTTTATGGGACTGGCGGGGCGTTGTGAAGGGGGGTTGAAGATAAATGTTTTGTAACGTCATTAAGGGGGGGGGAGGGGGGGTGGAGAGGTCACACTTTTTTGACACACTAACAATAGGGTGGAGGGGGTCTAATTTGGTAAAAAAAAATTGTATGACCATTAATGAACAGCCCCTATTCTACTATCGGTGTATGTACATTCTACAATACCACAATATGCTGTACCAGACTTGAAATGACTAATCTCTGCTAGTATACAGTAGTAAGTTGAAAGTTTCCCTCACCCACAAAGTTCCCGGAGGGCGAGAAGGCGACGCTCATCACCCAACTGGACCGGAGGGGGATGACCTGGACCTTGTTCCCTGTCCACGTGTCCCAGATGATGAGCTTCCCGTCCAGTGATCCGGATACCAGGTGCCTGGAGGACAGGTGTATTAGATTTAGTTGGCTGATTCTTAACACGTAGACACATCATTTACTGAAGAAACAAAAAGTTTATTCAATTCTGCATGATAATAATTTGATAATTTGATATATTGATATATTGACATATTTTTTTGTCAATAAACCATAGTGTTTTACAAAATTATTCTTACCAAAAGCTTAAATTTTTGAAACATACAAAAATACCATAGTCATAGACACAATAATTGTTATCAAAACTCGGTACCGCATATTAAATTTAAAAAAAAAATCGTTTGAAAACGTTTTTGATACTTTGATCTGAAATTATTTTTATTATTTTCTGAAATTATTGTCGAAGATAATATCCAACCAAATACAAAAATTTGTAAAAAAAACGGCAGCCAAGCTCTCCTTCAAAAGTATTCGGCTGTGAATGCTGTGAGATATAAAAGTTGAGCCAAGCTTTTTATTTCTTTCTCCCTAGTTTCGCTTGAAAATAAGTAAGATCATTTCGCCTGTTGACGAGCGCCAAGCCAACGATTTTTGTGGTAAAAAAGTAAAATTTTTAAACTCGAAATCATAAAAAAAATTCTTGGCCATGAACCAAATTCAATGGCCAAGGCAATTTTTTTTATGATTTCGAGTTTAAAAATTTACTTTTTTACCACAAAAATCGTTGGCTTGGCGCTCGTCAACAGGCGAAATGATCTTACTTATTTTCAAAGCGAAACTAGGGAGAAAGAATAAAAAGCTTGGCTCAACTTTTATATCTCACAGCATTCACAGCCGAATACTTTTGAAGGAGAGCTTGGCTGCGTTTTTTTACAATTTTTGTATTTGGTTGGATATTACATCTTTTTGTTGTTCGTTTGCTATCAAGGTGTGAATGATTAAATTTGTTAAGTTCAAAGTTGTTTTTTTTACAGTTTTGGGCCCACGGTCCCCCCAAAGATACCCCTTAAATAAATAAATAAATAAATAAATAAATAAATAAATAAATAAATAAATAAATAAATAAATAAATACATTTTTATTAGAGTCTACCCACTCAGTTATATAACTGATTTTCAGTGAGGGACTTTAAATCAAAGCGACCAAGCCAACCCTGCAGGCCCCGACGCAATCGACGAGTGAGCGATAACCAACCAAAGATCGCTATTTTTAATAGGAAATATATTAATCTGTGGTGTGGACAGTGCGAACCCCCGCGGATCAACGCCAGAATTCAACAAGGCCGATTCAGAACAACTCTGAAATTTATTATGTGCTTCGTTGCTAGGACGGCTCCAAAGTCACCGTTTACAAACTCCTAAGACAAGAACTGATAGACTTCAGTCCAAATCAGAAGTTAAAAAACTTCTGGCTTTAGCGGGAATCGAACCCTGGCCCTTCTGCATTGGAAGCAGATACGCTAACAACAAGACCAACGCACTAGCATAAGCACTAGATATTTATAATGGTTAAGAGCATGTTTAATTTCAAGCTTGTACAAATTACTACGTCTGAGTAATTACGCGTTTTAATTTTGCTAGGACGGCTCCAAAGTCACCGTTTACAAACTCCTAAGACAAGAACTGATAGACTTAAGTCCAAATCAGAAGTTAAAAAACTTCTGACTTTAGCGGGAATCGAACCCTGGCCCTTCTGCATTGGAAGCAGATACGCTAACAACAAGACCAACGCACTAGCATAAGCACTAGATATTTATAATGGTTAAGAGCGTGTCTAATTTCAAGCTTGTATACAAATTACTACGCCTGAGTAATTACGCGTTTTGATTTTGCTAGGACGGCTCCAAAGTCACCGTTTACAAACTCCTAAGACAAGAACTGATAGACTTAAGTCCAAATCAGAAGTTAAAAAACTTCTGACTTTAGCGGGAATCGAACCCTGGCCCTTCTGCATTGGAAGCAGATACGCTAACAACAAGACCAACGCACTAGCATAAGCATTTATATTTATAATGGTTAAGAGCGTGTTTAATTTCAAGCTTGTACAAATTACTACGCCTGAGTAATTACGCGTTTTGATTTGATTTTGATTTTTCCCCGGTCCCAATTGCCCGTTTTTGTTATATGAGGTACATCTGAGTGTGGCCCAAGTTTCAAAGTTCTAAGATGAACCGTTTTCTCGGTATAGCGAATTATTCATAAGAGTACGGAATTACCTACTTTTGATAATTTTGGTTTTTTTCCGGTACCCGTTAACCAATTTGCTTTCCATATTCAAAAGTGATAAAGAATGAGAGATATCCAAATGTATTCCACGTTTGAAACATCTCAGTTGTAGCGTTTTCTTTGAATGATTCATTTCTTAAAGTTCAGATATGTTTTTTTGTCATTTTTGGGCCCATGGTCATCCCAAATTTAGCCCCTTGTGTTTTGGACGCAAGATATTTATAATGGTTAATAGCATGTTAAATTTCAAGTTTGTACAAATTACCACGCCTTGGTGATTACGCGTTTTGATTATCATCCAAATTTTGATTTTCTCCGGTCCCTGTTACCCGATTTTGGTTTTGAAAGCAAAGGCACTGCGTCTGAAATACACCTAAGTGTGGTCCAAGTTTCATAGTTCTAAAGGTTTACCGTTTTCTCTGTAGGCTAAAGAACTCTCCGCGGAGAACTGCCACCCACCCACCCACCCACCCACCCACCCACCCACCCAACCACCAGCCACCAGCCACCAGCCACCAGCCAGCCTTAAGGAATTTGACGATGTTGAGAGCCTTTTTTAACACAGAAACGAGTTGTCGGATCGGGTTGATTTTTTTTTTGGTAAGTCATGGACCACATACCAGGTCATATACCGAGTTTCAAGATTGTAACTCTTTCGGGGCGGCGTGTGCAGATAGCTGAAAACCCCCCAACTCTTGTAGGTGTATATAGGGCCGGAGTTCGGTGTCGCCTAAGCATCGCATCGCTTGTCTGCCGGGCGACGACCGTCGCCCTAGATTCATTTGATTTAAAGTATGTTTTTTTCTTTTACTCAGAATGGTATTATGTGCACTTGTTGTTTCTATGTATGTTTTCATATTCAAGACACAAAACGTCAATATTATCCTTTAAAGTAGTTATATAGTGGGGTAAAGATTACTAACTATAGTGCAAAATGTGATACTAGCATAAAAATTTGCAATTATGTAGATTTTGTAATGAGAAATTTGAAAATAACTGGCTCCACGATGGGGTCTTATGTTACACGAATTTCAAAGTGGCAATAAATTAGTCATATTTGGTATTAATTAAGAGCATTTTTCACCTATATAAAGAAAAAAAAATACTTTGAAAAAATATATTGAAATATACATAAGTTATAGTTAAATATGTTGATTTTGCTGATTTTTTAGTTTTTGAACCAAAAGATCAACGCTAAAGTAAAATTTCTTCTTACCAATGATATCACAGTGTTCACAAAAGATGTGGTAACTATAAGTAATATATCATTTTTCAATTTTCAATAATAGTAATTACAATATATTTAACACAAATAACAATATGGCGTAAAGATGTCTAACTATGGTACAAAATATGATACCAACTTAAAAATTTAGCAATCTTAAAGCTTTTGTAATGAGAAATTCGAAAATAACTGGCTCCAAGCTGAGTGTTTAGTATTTAACTATTAATTGATTAATTAACATTAATTAGTTAATTTATTCCTAAATTTTCAAAGTGAAGACAAATTTGTAGTGTTTGGTATCATTTGAAAGCATTTTTTACCAACATTAAGAAATAAATACATTGAAAAAATATATTGAAATATATACATGTTATCGTTAAATATGTTGATTTTGTGATTTTTAGTTTTGAACCAAAGATCAACTTTAAAGTAAAATTTCTTCTAGCCAATGATAACACAGTGTTCACAAAAGAACTGGTTACTATATTAATGTATCATTTTTTAATTTTCAATAATAGTAATTACAATATATTCTACACAAATTAACAAATTTTCTTAAATTGAAACGTTACATAATGTACCCGTCCTGATAGTGGTTAAGACGTCCACCTGGAATGTGGGAGATCCGTGGTTCGATTCCCGGTTGGGGCGGACTTTTTTAATTTCTGAATTGTAGTAAATAAAAACAATTACACCCTCGGGAGTGTTTCCCGATCAACCAAATCGAGAAATTACAGAAAACATGTTGTGTGACGTATCAAAATGCATAATTTGACCTGTTTATATCACTCTTAAAGATTTTGTCATAAGAATTTCAAAAATCAATGGCTCCAGGCTGAGGTTTGAGTAATAAGCGTCAACATTCGCTATTATATAGTGGTATCAAGCACTATCATCAGTTCATCATGCGGGGGATAGTTGCATGTGCCAAACGAATACTTCAATTTCGCTTCACCCAGAGAAAAATAGCTCTGGTGCTTGTTGGTTGTTGGTGCTTGTTGGTGACAAATACTTTCATTTGTTATCAAACATGACAAGTTTATCTTCACTTTAATATTTTTGTACACAATTAAGTAATTAATTTAATTAATCAATTCATAGTTAAATACTCAAAACTCAGTCTGGAGCCAGTGATTTTCAAAATTCTTATAACAAAATCTTTAAGATTGATATCAACAAGTCAAATGATGCATTTTCTACGTCACACAACAATAACGTGTTTCTGTAACTTTTCAATTAAGAAAATTTGTTATTTTGTGTAAAAATTATTGTAATTACTATTATTGAAAATTGATAATTATAAATTACAGTTGCCAGCTCTTTTGTTAACACTGTGTTATCATTTGTTAGAAGAAATTTACTTTAAAGTTGATCTTTTGGTTTAAAAACTAAAAATCACAAAATCAACATATTTAACTATAACATAAATATATATTTCAATATATTTTTTCATTGTATTTTTTTGTTAATGTTGGTGACAAATACTTTCATTTGATACCAAACATGACAAATTTATCTTCACGTTAATATTTTTGTACACAATTAAGTAATTAATTTAATTAATCAATTCATAGTTAAATACTCAAAACTCAGTCTGGAGCCAGTGATTTTCGAAATTCTTATTACAAAATCTTTAAGATTGATAAAAACAATCAATATGCATTTTGTTACGTCACACAACATGTTTCTGTAACTTTTCAATTTAAGAAAATTTGTTATTTGTGTAAAATATATTGTAATTATTATTATTGAAAATTAAAATATGATACAATAATTATAGTAACCAGTTCTTTTGTGAACACTGTGTTATCATTGGTTAGAAGAAATTTTACTTTAAAGTTGATCTTTTGGTTCAAAAACTAAAAAATCACAAAATCAACATATTTAACTATAACATGTATATATTTCAATATAATTTTTCAACGTATTTATTTTCTTAATGTTGGTAAAAAAATGCTTTCAAATGATACCAAAACACTACAAATTTGTCTTCACTTTGAAAATTACGGACTAAATTAACTAATTAATGTTAATTAATCAATTTATAGTTAAATACTAAACACACTCAGCTTGGAGCCAGTTATTTTCGAATTTCTTATTACAAAAGCTTTAAGATTGCAAAATTTTAAGTTGGTATCATATTTTGTGCCATAGTTAGACATCTTTACGCCATATATTTATTTGTGTTAAATATATTGTAATTACTTTATTGAAAATTTAAAAATGATATATTACTTATAGTTACCAGCTCTTTTGTGAACACTGTGATATCATTGGTTAGAAGAAATTTTACTTTAACGTTGATCTTTTGGTTCAAAAACTAAAAAATCAGCAAAATCAACATATTTAACTATAACTTATGTATATTTCAATATATTTTTTCAATGTATTTTTTTTCTTTATATAGGTGAAAAATGCTCTTAATTAATACCAAACACGACTAATTTATTGCCACTTTGAAATTCGTGTCACATAATTAAGCAATTAATATTAATTAATTAATTAATAGTTAAATAGTAAGACCCCATCGTGGAGCCAGTTATTTTCGAATTTCTCATTACAAAATCTACATAATTGCAAATTTTTATGCTGGTATCACATTTTGCACTATAGTTGTGTTTTAGAAGACACCTTGATCGCACTAATAGGCCTATATTATACAATATTGTCGTTTGTAAATAAGTTTCTATAACTGATTATGATGATCAGTTATAAATCAATTATATGACTGAGTGAGTAGACTCTAAATACGAATTTTATTTATTTATTTGTTTAAATACATTAATAAATAATATACACACATTGCAATAATTTTGTCCTGATCCTTGTTATAGATTAGAGTATAAGTCTTCGACCAGAAGTGAATCAAGGACTGCAGTAGAGACAACTATAGACTCCTATTTACTTATGCTCGACGGTGTGTACATGGAAAACAATTGTGATTATTTTTACAAAGCCAAAGAACATACAAAGTATACACAATTCAATAATAGCAATTAGTAATAACAAAATAATCTGGTATTATTATTAACTTTCTGATAAATGTGAAGGAAAAAAAGAGGAAAATTTTTAATACTTTATGTTTGAAAGAGTGGAAGTGAATGAGAGTATTTAATTGATGCGTATAATCGATTAATATAAATTAGGGTGGAGAGGGGGTGAGTTTCCGAAATGTCTAGTCGAGTCAACTATTTGATACTCGAAATCGAGTTTTAGAAAACTAATTCTTTTGGTGGAGGTGCCGGGTCATTAAACACGAGTATGAAAACGTAAAAATCGCTTTGCATTATTTTCGCTTCCTTACCAACTCTTTTGAGCCTAGTGTGCCTAATCTTTAGAACTTTTTTTGTATAAATAATAAAATGACGATATATTGATATCAACATTTTCATGTAATATCAATAATTAAATGATATGTCACAGCCTAGCACTAATAAATAAGTAATAACGTTCGTGCTTTATTATGAAATGCTCTGTTTTATTTATTTATTTTATTTATTTTCTTGTTTATCCTTGTCATAATACATTAAAACACCACAAGAAACGGTGTCGACGATAGCAAATATTTTGCTAAAACAATTAAAATCTGCTAAGAAATCTTGTGCCGCAAAGAGCCTAGATAGAGATTAAATTTTGAGGAGCCTATATAGCCTATGCAACATCAATAAATAATATTTATATTGTATAAAGAGCAACAGTGAAACAAAAAGTCCGATTTGGACACACCCCTTTTCTATTATATTGTAGGCCTACTATAATGGAGTTCACATCGACTGTTCAGTGGGCAACAAATTCGCATTTTGTACAACCCTTAGAAAGGGTTCCAACTGAACAATGCTTCGGAGTGCTTGGTAGCAAAGTGAACCCCATTGTGCAAAAGACAAATACCATCTCTAAACTAAAAGTGTAGTTGATAAGCCTTATCTCTATTTTAATAAATTCATTGTCTTATTTACATTTTTCTAAGCATTTTCGTTTTTTGGAGAAGTGTTTATCTTCGATTTTAAGGAAATATCCGATTAAATCATGTCAAAAGTTTATGTTATTTGTTTTGCAATTCCGCTTAGAATTGAGCTACAATTTCGATTTAAAAACATTTTAGGACTTGTTTTGACTTGATGAATTGAATAAACTATATATATAATCAGTAAATGAAAAAAATGTAACGATTTAACTATCACTTATACAAGAGACCGCACACCTGTCATCCTATTTCATCTTGGATTGGGTAAATGGTTGTAAAATACCTCTATTATATTCGTCATGCGCCTCTCCATCCTTTCAACTTCAACAAATTCTTTTCGAAAGGGTTGTTTTTTGGCATTTGTAAAAGGTTTGCAGACTGTATAAATTAATGTATTGTGTAAAACTCAATCACTGGCCAGTAATGTAACTAATCTTATCATTTAATTATTGATGAATCGAGTAAAAATTATACTACACACACTGTCTAGCCTGCCTTTTTCCGGTTATTTGAGTTTTTGAAAGGCGATTTTAGCATCAGTTTCATTCAAAAGTGTGTATTGAATATTGGACGAATTAATAACAGAATAATAACTAATTATTAACTTGTCTAGAGGAGAAGCGGTATGCTACACGAATGACTAAGTACCCTTCAATAGTTTATAAACCACTGCAGAACCCATGTGTTGATTTCATATTACTGTTGTCCCTGCGTTCCACGTTCGAATCCAGGATGTTCCTTCACTCTTGTTCACACTGTTATCCATGTGTATATAGGCATATAATAATTTAATTTAGTTGTCCTTTTTAAATCAGTTTTTATAACTGCATAGGATAGACGTAAAATAAGTAAATACATTGCCAAGTTATTTTGCGAACAAATTTTAATATTTAGTTAAAATTAAAATTAAGAACACCCACAGAACCATTTTTTGACAAGGAATTGATTAACATACGTTATAATTATGAAAACGTTAAAATAACGCTTGTTATAATGCAATGGCATATGCATGGTTGTTTTCGTACCTTTTCTCGAGTTGGAATATAAATGAAGACGGGCTGAGTGGCTGACAGCAGTAAACCAATATTCTATAGAAACCTTCGTCAACCTTTCAGCTATGATTGGCAACATTAGGGGTCTTGAAAAAGACCAATGTCAAGTGTGGCCCTAGGTTTCTCCACTGAATTGTCGGCGTGAATGCCATTATATACGTATAACGAAGTCAAACTTTGGTCGAAAAATGTGTGTTTAGATTTTGGGATGATAATGTTAGTATTAAAACTGGTTAAATATGAATGGTGGGCATCATTTCTTGGAAATGGCCAGGATTAGAATAAACAAAAGTTGCTGCCGTCATAATGAGTGTAGATGTTAGTGTGGGGATACGTAATTCTGTGAAATGAGCTTTGCATGATTGCCTGCGGGATATTCCAGCAATAATCCTGACAGCACGTTTTTTAATAACAAAAATGCGGTTCGAACAATTAACGGGTACTAGTGAGGATGTTTAGGAAAACAAATTCTAGAGCTTTGTATCGCTGCGGCTAATCGATTATTTGTACAGTAAGACTAGGAAAACGCTTAAGTCCCGCCGCGTTGTTGGATGAGCGTAATTGGTGCATTGAGCTGCATTGTGTTACGCGGATTTTCTGTTGTTCAGTGAAAAAATCATTACTTAACGAAGATTTTTTTAAAATTAAATTAAATTAAATTAAATAAAAAATTAACTTAATTTTTTTAATAAATCGTAATTTTTACGTATTTTTAAAAAAGAAAAAAATCGTAAAATTGCAATTTTCATAAGAAATAATTATTCGATTGCGCTCAAATTTTACACGAGTATATTAATTCATGAAATTAAGGTTCTATAAAAAAATCATTACAATAGGATAAAGCATGTAGGTGTTATATGTCAAAGAATTGTTTTAAAAAAGAAAAAACCCGTAAAATTTCGATTTTCATGAGAAATAATTTTTCGATTACGCTCAAATTTCACACGAATATCTTAATTCATAAAATTAAGGTTCTGTTAAAAAATCATTACAATCGGATAAAGCATGTAAGTGTTATAAGTCGAAGAATTTTTTTAAAAATCGAAAAAAATCGTAAAATTGCGTTTTTTATAAAAAAAAAAAATCCCGATTGCGCTCAAAAACGTGGCAGTTCTAAGTTCAGAGATTTCGAAGGCCTCCATAAAATTTCATCGCAATCGGAGTATCGGTTTAGCCGGAATCGTGTTAACAAACACACAAAAATACAAAAAAAAAGAAAGAAAAACATTCCGGATTTTTTTCTCCAGTGTAGTGAAATGGAATCTTCGCTTCGCTCGCTACGCTCGCTACGCTCATCCAATAACATTTTGGAAACTTGTCAATTAGCAGTTTTGGTCAATTGCATTGCATGCACGTTGAGAGGATGAATGAGTATAATGCAATCACAAAGTTGAGTTGACGCAGATAATTCATATATGCAATGAATATAAGAGGACATAAAACTGAACCTTGCGGGACGCCGATTTGTTACGGCTGGTACGCTGGGTTGTACCCTTCATTTTGATAACTTGTGTGCGATCCGATAAAATGATGCTATCCAACGTAGGCTAAGGTTGTTTAGTAAATTGTTACAAGTTTTAAATTATAACTACAGTAATTCAGTAAATAGAAGCATCACATTATGTAAATAATAACTAATTAATGAATAATTAACTAGGAAAACGCTTAAGTCCCGCCGCGTTGTTGGATGAGCGTAATTGGTGCATTGAGCTGCCATGTGTTATGCGGATTTTCTGTTCTGTGAAAAAATCATTACTAAGTTGAAGTTTTTTTTTAAATTATTTAAAATAAATAAAAAATAAACTTTAATTCTTTTTTTTTAATTAATCGTAATTTTAAAAAGAAAAAAATTGTAAAATTTTGATTTTCATAAGAAATAATTATTCGATTGGCTCAAATTTCACACGAATATATAATTCATAAAATAAAGGTTCTGTGAAAAAATCATTACAATCGGACAAAGCGTGTAGGTATTATAAATCGAAGAAATTTTTTAAAAATCGAAAAAAATCGTAAAATTGCAATTTTTATGAGAATTTTTTTTCGATTGCGCTCAAAAACGTGGCAGTTCTAAGTTCGGAGTTTTCGAAGGTCACAATAAAAATTTCATCGCAATCGGGGTAATCGGTTTAGCCGGAATCGTGCTAACAAACAGACAAAAATACAAAAAAAAGAAAAAAAAAAAAAACATTCCGGATTTTTTTCTCCAGTGTAGTGAAATGGAATCTTCGCTTCGCTCGCTTCGCTCGCTACGCTCGCTACGCTCATCCAATTAATTAAACAGTATGAGTTGTACATAGAATAAATAAACTCTGGAATTTTTTTCTTCTTCATATTTGACGATAAATTTAAACTAGTGACGGTATTACATAAAAATCAATTTAGAGGTATTGTTTCATGTGGAAACGGATAATTAGTTTGACAACTCTTAAAGCCCCCGGTTAAAGAAACCCTACATAGAAGACCTATTTTAGAAAGGTTTCTCTGCAATGAAATGCCTCTTGCAAAAAAGTGTTTTGTTAACATTTTCAACATGTTGATTTTTATAGGTGTAACTGTTCACTTAAACATTTGATTAATGTATAGATCTATATGTTTTTCTGTGTATTTACCTGAATTGTTTCAGTAATTTATACATTTCAAACAATATTATTGCGTAGTGTGATACTAGTAGGCTATTGATTACTTGTAGTTTTAAGTGCAAGCAGGAGGGCTACTAAAACTTTGTAAGGATTCCATGCCAGACCTACATGTCCATGTCAAGCTAAGGTATAGTAGGGCCAACTTGAAACTTATATCAACCTTTATAATTTTGTAGTTTGTGATTTTCTGATTAGTAAATTACAGTTTAATGTGTAACTACCTACACAAAGTAACAACACACATGTGTTTATAGCTGATTATGATAGACTTTGATGAATTAAGAAATAAATAAAAAGCATTGTCCTTGTATTTACCTGCTGTCACCACTGAAGTGAACCGAATTGACTTTGTTGATGTGCCCCTTGAGATATTTCTTAGTTGACAGTCGCACCCGAGGCGCGTCAGCCATGTCGCTGCAGACATCTTCCAGAACAGCGTCCGCAACTTTCTTCTGGTCCTCCTGCAATCATGCAAATACGTTGTTGTAAGATTTGGCTACATTGCGGGCTAGATTGTCAAATTGCATCTCATTTTACTACTGTTATTTTGTAAAAGGCGCATTTATTAAATGCCATTCGAACCCGTTCGAAAAGAATAGGCGTTTTATTCCCAAACCGAAAGCAGTTATTTTCAAATTTACCTAACTGGTTTAAACGACGACATTTCCTGTTGCATAAGTTGCACAAGCATTAACAAGCACGAGTACAAGAGTTCCCTAAAGAGGGAGCTAAGCTATTTAACCAACCGATCGTTACTTTATATAAAACAACACATTACTTTCAAGCATAGACGTCTCGTTTTTGGTGGAGGTGCCGGGTATTTATATGTCATGTGTGGGGGACAATAGCCCCGCCCCCCGAACCCCAGGACCACATAAACATTCAATGTCATCCTTGTTGAAGGGTAATGTCAACAAAAGCCACGTGACAATCAGAGGTCGTGGTTGGTTTTCACCGTGAGCGTGACACACTTGAAGGACGGACGGACAGAAAAGTGATGCTTAGGAGAGCTTTGCTTTCTAATTACAGACCATTTAAAGCGGATTCTCACGGATATAAGTTAATATTTTTTTATTGTTTCCTTGTATGCTTATTGTTGACATCCTTCTAGCGATCAGTATTTTAAATTGGGTCTCTCTGATTGGCCACGGTTCACCCGCCGACGTCTCGGCATCGATATGGTAGCTTCGCAACAACTTTATAAAATAGTTCTAACACAAAATATCCAGCAACTATAACGTCACTTTAATTATATCCCAAAGTGAGCAAAGCCATCACTTTCTGTTTGTATGTCTGTTGATGCGTCCATCCGTTGGTTTGTCAGTCAGTATATCTCGATAAAAACCGAACATGACCTCCGAATGACATGAGTCTTTTGTGTTGATAATGGCCTTCAAGAAGTATGATTCAGAACGGGCTCGGTGACAATAGGGTCAACGGTGGGGGGGGGGGGGGGGGGCTGTCGCCACCGAAAGCTATTTCAATATACCCGGCACCTCCACCAACATTTTAAATGAGATACATTCTTGAATAATGGTAAGCTACTTTCCATATTCTAAGTGATTGTAAATACAAAATATCTGGATAAATTCACTCAATAGTTCTAGTTTAAAAGTACTAATGTATTCGAAACCCAGTTTAAAAATATTTTCTGTAATCTTGTACAATGATATGGCGATACAAAATATATACAAATACCGCAGGCGATTTATCATAAATCACAATTCAGGCAAAATTCAGGCTGGGATAAAATAGGTACCCTACAATACGAAATATTAATCTTTGACAAAAGCATTATAGGCCCTATAACATTGTTTCTTTAACTTCGAAATTCAAGTTTAATTTATTATTAGTTATTTAGATAGTTAGTTAGTTAGTTAGTTAGTTAGTTAGTTAGTTAGTTAGTTAGTGTTGTTTTAGAGGACTCACAAAATGTTCATATTTACAGCTATCGTGGAATGCATGACCGTGGAAACATAAATCTGTTATAACTTAGTTCATATTTATTTATCAGATGCATATCACAACAGAGTACAATTACTCCACAAGTGCAAATCATAGCATTACCTAATGGATAGAAAACATACTAATAGACATTAAAATATACAACACAAAATAATACATTTAACTCATTAAACATGTGAAATTATCAATTTAAATGTGAAACTATCAAAATTATTAACATTAAAAATGAATTAGAGATATTCTTGAAAGAAAATAGAAGAACAATTTATAATAAAGAAGATACTAATGGAAATAAGCTAGTGAGTAAATTACGTTAATATCCTAAAGCTTGAGTGATCAAAGATTTAAATTTAAAAATATTTTGAGAGTAGAGATCAATGTCTGTTCCTTCAAGAGGTTTTAGGTAACATATTAGAGAATGCTGTAATCTGTTGATGCATGAATTTTTATGGAGGTCGAGATGACTTAGGGCTGGTTGAAAAGTTTTGTGAAGGCGTGTATGTTTGGGAGGTATATGAAAATTTAATTTCCCAAGAATTAAACTAGTGTTTGTTAAATTATTTACAATTTTGTAAAGGTAAACCATGTCGGAATAGTTCCTTCGGTTTTCTAATGTCATTAGGTTAGCATCTTTACAAAGTTGTGCATAATCTACTCTATGATACAGAATGTTACTTTTTATACATTGATGTTTTATGAAACACTGTTGGACCCTTTCTACATTATGAATTTTGGTGATTTGATATGGGTTCCAAATAGAGCTAGCATAATCTAAATGAGGCCTAACAAGAGAGAGGTACAACTTTCGCATAGTGGTTTTGGAGAATTCTTTAGAGCAGTTTCGTCTTAAGAAACCAAGCAATCTAAATGATTTCGGAATAATGTTAGAAAGGTGATTCGAGAATGAAAGATCATGAGATATGATGACACCTAAATCCTTGACTTTCGTGACTCTTTCCAAAATCTGATCATTGAGACTGTAGATATGAAATTTAACATGTTTTGTTTTTGTTGTAAACGTAATGACTGCACATTTAGATACATTAAGTTTAAGCTTCCATGTTCTGCACCATTCTGCAAGCGCGTCCAGATCTGACTGCAGGCATGCACGGTCAGCATCTCTTCGTATTGGACGATATATCTTAAGATCATCAGCAAACATTAGACAGCTTGATGACATAAAACAAGACGGTATGTCATTCACAAACAGGGTAAAGAGTAGTGGACCCAAAATTGAACCTTGCGGCACTCCAGATGTTACACTTTCAGAAGATGATCTTATTGTATCAATGACAACTGACTGAGTTCGTCCAGTAAGGTAGCTTTCAATTAATTGATGAATTTTACCGGTAATTCCATAGGATTTTAATTTAAATAGGAGAAGATCGTGATCAACACTGTCAAAAGCTTTACTGAAGTCCGTGTAGACAGCATCAACTTGAACACCTGAGTTTAGGGACGTTGCAATATCGTGGGTGAATTCAGTAAGATTAGTAACAGTTGATTTTCTTTTCATAAATCCATGCTGACTTGGTGATATGTAGTCTGCCACATGATTATTTAATCTTTTAGAAATGAGACCTTAATTATTAATTATTTAATTATTAATTATTATATATTATTATATATTAATTATTATTTGGAAAAAACGTACAGTTATATCTTATAAAAACAATTAATCAATGCCATTTTGACATTGACGCAATTTATTAATAAGGTCTATGCCCGGATGACAACGATCGGGATGGATTTATTAATTTCTGAGTTGTATTAAATATTAATGATTTATTGATTTGAAACATAACTGCGTTTATATTAAACCAAGTGGAAAGCAACTATTTTTTTACAATAAAAACAACGTTTCGGAAATAATGAAAACTCCGTCGTCAGGCTTTTTTTGAAAAAAAAAAAACACCATCAAAAATATATCAAAACAAACGTAGATAATAGTCAAGGTAGATAAAGATTTCACATTTCTCACACATGGAAGTTGACAAAAAACTCGGTGATACGAAACAAAAAAGACTATTTCCTAGTATTTACTAAAGGAATCCATGCACATAGGAGAAAAATATGCACTCTGCTGGTTTTTACAAGTGTCTTTTAATGTTAAAAGAGCTGACTCTTTTAGTTTCCTTTTTTCCAAAATGGCTCTTTTAGCAAACGCCGAGATTTACTGTCCCCCACTGAGAATCAGTTATGTGACTGAGTGGGAAGACTCTTCATACGGATTTATAATTTATGTATTTTATTTTGTAAAAAAGTCGAATTTATTAACTTTGTCCCAAGTTCTACCAGTTTCGATGACATATAAGATAACCAGCCATCTGACTTCTCATTGTTTTACGTCCGGTTTCTCCAATGTATACGGCATCACAGTTTTCGCAAGGCATCTCGAAAAACAACCCTTGTTTAGTTGGACATCATTTACAGGTTTAGTTTTTTATAAGTGACTTTTTCTAATGATGTTAACTGATTTAAAAGATGTCTAAATATTAAATTTTGTCCAATGCGCCGAATATATTCTGAAAGACCTTTGTGATAAGGAATATGAGCATATGCTTCAGGCTGAACACGTTCTTTCTTGATTTTCGGTCTGCGGTTGTTGATGTCCCTAAGATACTCATTATTCATGCACGAGAGATGTTTGATTGATATTCACTTCCTCGTCGAAGACTCTTGCTAGAGCATTTTGGGCTCTATGAACTAAACGCAATGCAATACAGTCTTGATG
>JAMZAV010012645.1:0-17458 GCA_024449915.1 Sweltsa coloradensis | reverse complement strand
AAAAACCCCATGATGTTGAACCCAAAATCAAAACATAAATTTTAAATAAAAATGTGGGTTTGGTTAATATTTAATTTTTCCCACCCCCAAAACTGGGGGGGGTTTAAAGAAAAAAGCCCGTTTTTTAAAGCGGGGCAAAAAAAGACCCACGGTTAAATTTTTTTTTTCCCATTGTTGGGGGGGCGGGGGAACCACCCCCGGGCGGCCCCGGGCGTGGCCTAGTGGTTAGCTTTTAGCCTTCTGCACGGGGGTTGGGTTCGTCCCCGTTGTTCCAACTTTTTAAATTTTCACACTACATATATTTTTGGGGGGGTTTTTTAAATAGGAAATAAAAAGAGGTGATTTAATTTTATCTTAGAATTTTTTTTAGTTTCACCTAATAATACGTTTTAAAAAGGCACGCGATTCGCTTTTTAAATGTTATTTTAATTTTAAAAAATTCAGACGAGTTCCAGTTTAAAATGGATTTTTTTTTTCACAAAATACATTATTTTATTCTAAACACCTATTTGCTACTCTGACTTCCCTTGAAACATTAAAATTCAATTTGAACCATGTAAATCACTTTAATTTTTTAATCTTTCCATCAAGTTTCTATTTAAGCCTTGAACAAAATGAGTCAATAGCATTATCTTTTAAAAAAACGGAATTCATTAATAAAAAAATTAAAAAATATTGTATGCATATTTGCATGGGAAAAGTGTGCTAAAAAATTCCTCTGAGGGCTTTTTCACTTTTTTCACATCGTTCGCGTTCCCCCCTGGTCCGAGGCGAGTGAGAACGCGGACGACCATTTTTACTCGTTTAAAATTACAGATCGCCCGAACGATTTTGATCGACACGCTCCCCCGTTCTCGACTCAAAATTATCGAAAGCGAGTTTCATGATTGCAGTGGATCAATCATCGGTCGCCGCCGGGTGTTATAATGTGGGGGTTTTATCCTATCCTCCTATCCTACATGATGCGGCCCCTATGCTGCATGCACACAGTTCACGCGCCCTTAAACATATATATCGTCCGGGTGTATGCAATCTACCACAACAATATCACTTTTGGGAATTAAACTAGGAAGCTTCGCAAACGCTTTTTCAGGCGCGTTGTTGGATGAGCGTGTTTTTTAAACGAAAAGAGCGTAAAATTGCGATTTTCATGAGAAATTATTTTTCGATTGCGCTCAAATTTCACACAAATATATAAAAGTATAAAATAAGGTTCTGTGAAAATATAATTACAATTGAATAAAGCATGTGGGGTTTATAAGTTCGAACAAATTGTTTTTTAACGAAAAAAGCGGTAAAATTGCGATTTTTACGAAAAAATTATTTTTCGATCGCGCTTAAATTTCACAACAATATAATGATTCATAAAATTAAGGTTCAGTGAAAAAACCATTACAATCGGATAAAGCATGTAGGTGTTATAAGTCGAAGAATGTTTTAAAAATTAATAAAAAAAAAAAGTAAAATTGCGATTTTCATAGGAAGTAATTTTTGGGATTGCGCTCAAATTTCACACGAATATATAATTCATAAAATTAAGGTTCTGTGAAAAAAATCTTAAAATCGGATAAGAATGTAGGTGTTACAATTTCGAATAATTGTTTTGAAAATCGAAAAAAAAAATCGTAAAATTGCAATTTTAATGAGAAAAAATTTTTTTGATTGCGCTCAACAACGTGGCAGTTCTAAGTTCAAAAGATTTCGAAGGTCTCCATAAAATTTCATCGCAATTGGAGTATCGGTTTTATCCGGAATCTTGTTACAAACAGACAAAAATACAAACAGAAAAAAAAGAAAAACGGGAAAAAATCGTAAAATTGTGATTTTCAAAATAAATAATTTTTCGATTGCGCTCAAAAACATGGCAGTTCAAAGTTTAGAGATTTCGAAGGCCTCCAGAAAATATCATCTTAATTGGAGAATTGGTTTAGTCGGAATCGTGTTAACAAACACACAAAAATACAAACAGAAATAACAAGAAATCGAAAAAAATCGTAAAATTGCAATTTTCATGAGAAATAATTTTTCGATTGATTTTTTGAAAACCCTGCAGTTCTAAGTGTAGAGATTTCTAAGGTCTCCACAAACACACAAAATACAAAAAAAAAAAAGAAGAAAAAAAAAACATTCCGGATTTTTCCTCCAGTGTAATGAAATGGAATCTTCGCTTCGCTCGCTACGCTCATCCAATGACAACCACGACTTTATCTCCTGATGGAGCCTTTACACACAGCGCACAGTTTCAAAGTCCGCCACAAGGACATAAAAATCCACGGGTGGCGAGGTGGGGGGTTCACAAGATCACTGAGCCAATGATGTTATTGTAACGAAGCTACGAGTGTGCGAGGAGGGAAAAATGAAGAATTTTACAAGCCGAAGTGAGGGCAATACCACATAATACAGCTCTACTCTAAATTCCCGGCCAAAACAATCAGCAAAAAGAATACTTTGTTACAACAAAGCTAAAATGATATTAATTTGGTGTAAAATAAAACATTTGGACAATTTCATTCTTACCCGGAATTGACCCGAGTCTTCCACTTGTTGGGTTCTCCTGATACTGATGTAATTTTCATGAGTTGAATTGACATCAGCTGTCTGAGTCTTGGGCGCGGCTCATAATCGACGCAGAGTGGTTCGACTGCAATCGAGGCCGTCGCTATGTCGCTATACTCCTTCGTACGTTAGCGACGGCCTTGCTGCAATGCTTTCACACTTTCCGTATCACTCACGGAACAAATAAACATTTTTATATTCTGTTTATTTTGTCTGTGGGGTCGCCATGGTCGGCTGTGGTGGGAACATTGCATCACATACTCTTAACCATAATGTTTGATCGGAGCATCTTGAAATATTATGTTCTAACCTCTTTGTTGTTCATTGTTTTGTTTATGTGTTCTTTTCTTCTTGTTTTATGTATTATTATCAAATCACCTATGTCTTCCATTGTCTTCTCATCTCCTATGATTATAAACACTATTTCTTTTTGAATCTTTATGTATTTGTCTTCACCTACGCCTATTGCTCGATTGCCTCCTCCAGTCGCACAAGCTCTAATACCCGGTACGTCATCATCATATAATGCACTTCGCAATACAATGACAGCTACACAATCACCTAATCTCAACTCTCCTGGATGTGCCTATTGTGCAGATTCTGGTCACAATATACGTTCTTGTTCTTCATTCAAGTATCTGCCTACCCAGGAAAAAAGGGAGTACGTAAACCACGCTCAACTATGTAGCAACTGCCTCAGCTCATACCACACTGAGACTGCGTGCACCTCCCAAGATAACTGCCATTCCTGCGGTCGTCGCCATCACACCTTACTAGATGAAAGTTCATATTGATTAGAACGTCCATCTCCTTATCATGTAGTATCATCATCTCATCACTTATCATCGTGTTCAGGGACTGTGCCTGTCCCTCGTAAATCGGTCCATCGATCAGCCTTACGCTCGTCAATCAGTTGTACGGTCATGCCTATACTACCGTTGGCCTGTGTCTTCATGCGGGCGCCTGATGGACAGCGCGAATTAGTGCACGCATTATTAGACACCGGCAGTCAAGCCAACCTCATTTCTAGTCCTAGTGCCCAACGACTCGGCCTCAAGCTGCAACCATCATGTGGCGGACCTATAATCGGAATTGGCGGGATCACTGCTTTTCAACGACCATCAACCACCATCGCCCTTTTACAACAGCATGGCGATCCCCCATGGCTTACACTCCCTCTTCACGTGGTTCCCACTGTGATGCACAATTCACCGAATGAAGCATTGCCGCATCAACAATGGACCCAATTACACGCCCTGCGACTTGCTGATCCTTGTTATTTTCGTTCAGCACCAGTCGATGTCGTACTCGGTGCAGACGTCTGCGCCACTATCATGCGTCCAAACCATGTTATGCCTAGTGGTGGAGTTCCCGGTGCTTGGGAAACCACCCTGGGATGGGTTGTGGTTGGCGCATATTATCATCGTCGCCTCGCAGATCGCCGAGTCCAATTCGCATCAAATGTCATCGACAATGCTGGAAAAACGCGATATCGTATGCATTGCTCACCATTGAATCAATCGTCTCAACCTTTGATATCACCTTCACCTTCACCGTCGCCTTCACCGTCGCCTTCACTTTCGCCTTCACTGTCGACTTTACCCTCGCCTTCACTGCCGCCTTTACCATCGGTACCTTCGTCAAGCAGCACCGTCCAAGAGCCCTCAGCGGATGAAGTTCGGAAGTTACTATTCATCACCGACAATGCATCACCACTTGTCACTTCATCAACTTTAGTGCTCGCTCCTGAACGCGTCACTGATCAGAATCCCTTCGTAGTACATTTGGCTTATGTGTCACAATCCTCACTCCTAGAGCCTTCAAATCAGGACCCCTTGATTAATCTTACAAAGCAATTTTGGGACTTGGAGCCTACCTTTCACCGACCAATTCTTCGACCCGAAGAACGGCAAGAACAAGAATACTATCACCCGGGATACTCTAGGACGCTTCATCGTTGCGCTCCACTAACTGGCCAACCTTTGGGACGCTCTGAGCACATTGCATTGCGTCAATTTAAATGCTTGGAAAATCGCCTTCGTCATCAACCAGACATTCAAGCTGCATATTGCGCATTCATGCGGGATTACCTAGAAAGTGGTCACATGGAACTTGTTAACCTAGCGGACATTACACCATATGAACCATATTATATTCCTCATCACCCTGTACATCGACCTGACGATCCACCCACCAAACTACGAGTAGTATTCAATGCGTCCACTGCCACGTGTAATGGAAAATCCTTGAACGACGTTATGCTGACTGGTCCTTAATTGCAAACTGATGTGTGTACAGTGCTTTTTCGCTTTCGCTTTCACGCATTCGTTTTTACGGCAGATGTTCGTCAAATGTACCGGCAAATACTTGTTAACCCAGAGCATCGAGATCTTCAACGCATTGTGTGGCGATTTTCAGAACACGAACCTATACAACATTATCGCCTCTGCACGGTGACTTACGGTACCTCCTCAGCTCCTTTTCTAGCGTTGCGCACCATTCAAGAACTTGCACATCAAAATTCAGAACGCCATCCCATTGCTTCTGAAGCCTTGCTTAAAGACATTTATGTCGACGATATTGTTACTGGCGCTGACACGCTTGATCTCGCCTTGGAGCGACGTGATGATTTGATTCAATGTCTGAACGGGTGCTGTTTTGAATTGCGGAAATGGTGTGCCAACCATCCATCTCTACTGATAGGCCTTAACCCAGAACACTGTCGTCAAACTACATCTGATAGCAAGATATTTTCATTGGACCATGATCCGGTATTCAAGGTGTTGGGACTTGGCTGGGACCCTTCCGATGACGCCTTTTGTTATGTTGTACGCCTCTCAAAACCAGCCACAACAAAACGACAAATCTTGTCACAGATGGCTCGTATATTTGACCCACCTGGTTGGCTTACACCAGTAACGTTTTGTGCCAAGGTTTTCTTTCGCCGTATCTGCCAAACACGTCTATCTTGGGATGAAACCCCACCAAAGAATATTATCGACGCGTGGAGTCACTACTGTTAGCTACGTCTACTTTTATAACGTGGGCCTAGTCGGCCATAAAGCGTGTCAGGATAAATTAGTAAATAATAACACGGATAACGTAGTTAAATAAGATTATCGTTTATATTTAACCAGACTGTATTTTACTTACACGTTGCTACTGCATTTCTCTCGTTGCTAACCATCCATCTAGTCAACAACTCTCATAATATACACACACTGCCTTGCTGTGTTGTCATATTTCTAACACTCGGCCTTCCTGCCAGATGATCGTCCTCGATCAGAAACGAACTAATTAAAATTAATATTGTTTAATTATGGAACAGGACGTGGAACTTTCTACAATTATTTACGGACGTATTCTTCAAGGTAAGCAGGTGGAGCTCGTACTCTGCGTTGGTGTCCTGGGGTATCGGTTCTATCCACTTGCTCCTCTTCAAGCGACTGGTCGGAAACCGAGGCTGCAGAGTCTTCGTCCGATGTTGCATCTTCTTTAGGATCCAAACGCCAAGGTTTGAGTTGTGACACATGAGCTGTTGTCACATAAAATCTTCCACCGTGTTGGGGAGCTAGTTGGGCGACCTTGTACGTGTCGTGTGGGTAGCAGTTCGTGATTACCAGGGGTCCCCGAAACTTAGGCTGCGTCTTGGTGGGTTGACCCGTATGAGCAGGTGTCGTCTTCATTACTACTATCTCGCCTACCGTATACTTCAATCCTGCATACTTCTTCTTGTCGAAGGCCCGTTTAATAGATTCTTGTTTGCTTAGTATAGTTTGTCTTGCTTCTTCTTGCAACTGTACTGGTGACTCCCATTCGTTACTATCTAGATCGGTGAGTGATCGTAGCAACCCGTCGTGGAATCTAGGTTGGTAGCCGTGAAGAAGTTCGAACGCCGATTTTGACAGTTTTTTCGTTCTCTTGAGATTTAATGAAATCTTATTTGTCTTAGTCTTAGTTTTCAGGGTAGTTGGTGGAGAGTCAGTATTGAGGACGGTATCCTTATCAACGTTCTCGTTGTTAACTGCCTCGTTGTTAACTGTCTCGTTGTTAACTTCCTCGTTGTTAACTGTCTCGTTGTTAACTGTCTCGTTGTTAACTGTCTCGTTGTTAACTTCCTCGTTGTTAACTGTCTCGTTGTTAATTGTCTCGTTGTTAACTGTCTCGTTGTTAACTAATAGCACTGGGCTAGCATAAGGTGATCTCGTTTCTCGAACTATCCCGTGCCTCTTCCATTCTTGAACAATCTTATAGATTTGAGCGCGTTCCTCTGACGTCGTCTTGTATGGTCGGCTGTTGAACGGTACACTACCGGAGTGTTCAACGATGTCCATCGTGAGAAGTGGCGTACACCCTAGCTCGTCCATCGTGAGGGCAAAACAGTCTCGTTGTTCATTGACCAGTTGCAATAGCTGATCCCTTTCTGGTCTCCAAGTTGAGGGTCCACCAGTAGTTCATCACGCTCAATTGGACGTTTAGAGACGTGTGGCGTTTCTCGTGTGGCGTACTCATCAACTTCAAGATTGAGAACTTGTACCATCTCTCCTCTACCCAAGCATTGGTCCTTTCCTATTTGTGCACTCACTCGACTAGTGTTCATGATTGGGACCATCAACTTTCCGTCAATCACTTCGCGAACACCCTCGACTCCTGAAGTCTTCCACAACATAGGACCCGTCTCGGAGCCGCGTGTCCCACTTGGATAAAGTGTACCGTATTTGGTGGTATAATGGTAGCTTCTTTTGCCAACAGCTTAATTCGGTTGGGTAATGGCTCGAGATCAAGTCCAGCAAATGGTGCGTCGTCTGGTTACCCAACCACAGATGGTCTCCTTTCTTGACGTAGACGATATGTGGGAGTTCCGTCCACGTGCGGCCAACTAGCAGCTGTACCGACTGTGCCTGGTCTGGTACTACCAGTATTGGTATACTAGCCCTATCACAGTATCGATGCTGATGTCGGCATAGGCCTTGCCAAGTACGTCTGTAGCAACCCTGTTTACATCTCCGAACCCATAAAGGATGTCTTGCGTAGTGCGAACTTCTAGGCCACATTTTATTGCCGACGTGGCTTGTATGGTACACACTGCACTCCTGGATCTAGCATGGATTGAAGTTCAGTATTATTTACAGTTGCCATCTTCAAGAATTTTTCCGGGGTTGATACACTTTTTACATTACTATCTACAATCATTACATTTTTGGGTGGAACGGGTTGTTCCGTATTCAGTTGGTTGCAATCACGTTGCCGGTGTTCCTGTGACCGCAGCTGAAACATTTTCTTCTTGGTTTTGGACAATCTGTACTAATATGCCATACAAATTACAATTGTAGCATTTAACTTCTTTCGGACGATAAGTATTTGCTCGTCGCGTCTCGTTTTCTTGGTTCGTGACTATTGGTGTATTTACAATTGGTTCATGATGGTTGGACTTCTGTTCTGTAACTTTAACGTTGTAGTTATTTGGCTTGGAGGGTTTGTCCCTTCCCATCATGTTAGTAATACGTTGCCTTTCCACCTCTTCGAACTCTCGCAAGCCACTGAGTAATTCGTCTGCGTTTTCATGCTTTTGAGATAACAGGTGGTTAGCTAATGTCTGGGACCAAAGGCCTACCGCTATTTGTTTCTTCGTGTCATGGAAATTAAGGTTAAGGGCTTTACACAACTTCACTTTATTATGGAAATAACTGTGAGTGCTGTCTCCTCTTTGTTGAATACACAACTCCATTCGTTTCCAGCGATCAACTACACTGTCTTCTCCGATAAACGTTCTGGTGAAACTCACCGTGAAAGTGTCCCAGTCGGTCAGCACGTCGCTTCGAGCTTGATACCAATGGCTGGCCGCTCCCGTCAGATGAGTTCGTGCTGACTCCAGTCGGAAAGTTTCATGCCAGCGGTGTAGGTCGGCAGTAGTGTTGATAATCTTCAACCACTCTGTTGCGTTCATTCCAGTAGGTTCTCCAGTGAAGTATGGAATCGTTTTATTGAGGTCAGGCATTACCTGATACGTTTGTCTTGTCACATCCTGTTGACGAGGTGGTACTTGAGAGTGTTGACCACCAATACCCACATTTCTAATTAGCATATTCATCATTTCGTCACGTTGTCTATCTCGTTCAAGCATCATTTGAATCAGCTCACGTGTTGTCAGTTCTCCTGCTGGCTGAGCTCCAGCTTGCCCTTGAAAGTCGCCTCCTGGTCCTACATTAGGCTGAGCCCCAATTTGCCCTTGGACATCGCCTCCTACGTTAGGCTGAGCTCCAATTTGCCCTTGGACATCGCCTCCTACGTTAGGCTGAGCTTCATCTTCATCAAGATAATTAAATCGTATCATCTTGTCTTGTGGCTTTTATCTTAAGTCAACTGCTGTCTGACAGATCGTATAGCCTACCACAAAATCGCGTACCGGTAACACGTTTTAAACACAAAACACACAAGTCTTCGGCACTGCACTTTTGAGAAACAATCCCACTTCTGAAATGTTAGCTACTCTACTTTTATAACGTGGGCCTAGTCGGCCATAAAGCGTGTCAGGATAAATTAGTAAATAATAACACGGATAACGTAGTTAAATAAGATTATCGTTTATATTTAACCAGACTGTATTTTACTTACACGTTGCTACTGCATTTCTCTCGTTGCTAACCATCCATCTAGTCAACAACTCTCATAATATACACACACTGCCTTGCTGTGTTGTCATATTTCTAACACTACCAGCAAGAATTGCCGTTATTGAATCAAATTCGAATCCCCCGTCTTGTGTCAACATCATCTTCTCACACCCGTATTCTTGTTGGATTTTGTGATGCTTCAGAGGAAGGGTTTGCCGCCGTTGTCTTCCTTCATGTCTCTGAACCCAATGGGAGCATTACCGTCACTCAACTAAGAGCCAAATCGCGAGTGGCACCGCTTAAAAAAGTGTCCTTGCCGCGCCTTGAACTGTGCGCTGCTCAGTTACTTTCTCGAATTTATTCCCAGACTTTCATCGATATGGGGGTCATCACCATTGCTGAACATTTTGCCTTCTCAGACTCCACTATCGCATTAGCGTGGATATCCGCTGAGCCGCACCGATGGAAGACATTTATTGCAAACCGTGTGGTTGAAATTCAAGAAATATTACCATGTTCAGTATGGCACCACGTTGCTTCCGAGGACAATCCTGCTGATTGCGCCTCTCGGGGAATATAATCCCAATCACCTGATAAATCATCCTTTGTGGCGGGAAGGTCCACCTTGGTTAGCTAATCCAGTATCCACATGGCCATTAACTTATCCAAAATCATCTGATATGAACGACTCACAAGTTAATGCCGAATTGGTACCCCTCCAGTTTTCACGTTTGCGGTGCAAGTTGAACAGCTGGAGTTGGAAACTCTTTCTCTTCCTATGTTCGTCTTTATCGAATTGTCGCCTATTGTCGCCGGTTTATACACACCCGTCTGCACTCTCATCAGCTCATCACCGGACCTCTCTCCAGACGATTTTCAAATGTATTTACACTTCCAACCTAAAGACGGTGAACGCACTATCAACCATGCAAACCACGATATACGTAAGCTTAATGAGTATGCTGTCAACCATAACCTATCGCTCAACGTTCAAAAAACTCAACTGATGCTAGTCGGATATCGTAAACTATTAGCTAACGTAGACACAGCTGTACTTCCCCCAGTCACAATAAATAACACGGTCATACCTTACCAGAAAAATGTCAAAAACCTCGGTCTTATAGTAGATGAAACCTTGTCGTGGACACCCCACATTAATAATACAACTAAAAAAGTCATTTCGTGCATGCATCAACTAAAACGTAACTGTCCTTTCCTTCCCCAATCCATTCGGAAGATATTAATTCAAGCTCTTATATTTCCCATAATTGATTATGCCTCAATAGTTTATAAACGATTTAACGGAGACACTTAACGTTAAAATACAAAGAGTGCAAAATGCTTGTGTTCGATTTATTCTAAATGTGAGACGTGATGAACATATAACCCCATCTTATATTCATTTAAAATGGCTAAAACTGAAAGAACGACGAATGCTATCCTTAATTATGCTTACAATGAAAATTATGAAGACAAAATCTCCCCCCTATATTTATAATAAGTTCACAAGAATGGATGGAATACATAACCGCACAAACAGGCACACGCGAAACATGTTACAGATACCAAAGCATCGCACAACAAAATGTAATAAATCATTCATTATCACGGCAAGTCGGCTATGGAATGAATTTGGATTGAATTGTATACTAGCAGGTCGAATATAACTCTCCGAAATCAAATACACAATACACTGCTTTCTAGGTATACTGGGAGTATAAGTAAATAATTAATATTATGTGTACAATATATTAGTCTCGCTATTGGGAATAGAGCATCATCATTATAATTGCTTGCAGAATTTACTATAGTATACGTTTATATTATTGTCAATCAATTTTCAACATCAATTGTATGAATTTGTATCCACAGTTATTAGTATGTATCTAATATTAGTTTAGTAGAAATAGTAGTAGTAGTAGTAGTAGTAGTAGTAGTAGTAGTAGTAGTAGTAGCAGTTTAATAATAGTTTAATTAGCATAATTAATTAGTATGATTAGTATATTACTTACATATCTATTATAAAATACTTATGTATTACATGTTGTAGAGGTTGGCTATGGTCAAAGGGGCTTTATAGCCCTATGTAGCCCACCTTTAAGTCAATAAATATCAAATATCAAAATATCAAAATATCACCACCGAGCTTACTGAAGCTCAATTGTGTCTTGTACGTCGAACCCAACACTCCAGTTTGTCTGAGGAGTTGCGAGAAGCATCTCGTCCGAACACTCGCCACCGTCTTACACGCCAATTACGTTTATTCATAGATAACGACGGAATTTTGCGAGTTGGCGGTCGTCTATCCTTTGCCAACATAGCTTATGAGCATTGTCATCCTGCCTTACTACCCAAAGAGCATCCTTTTACATATTTGGTGATTGAGAATGCTCACGTCGTCAACTTACATGCCGGCTCACTTGCCACTCATGCCTATCTTCGGCAAAAATTCTGGATAATGGACGGGCGGAACGTTGTTCGTTTGCAGCTTGCCAAGTGTAATCGTTGTTTTGCAGTTAAACCAAGACCCATTATTCAACCAATGGGAGACCTCCCGCTTGAACGTGTTTCTAGTTTAGGACCATTCGTAAACACTGGGGTGGATTACGCCGGTCCTTACACTGTTTCCGCCGCTTGCCTCCGAGGGGCCCGAACTCTAAAAGCATACTTGTGCATTTTCATATGTTTTGCCACCAAGGCTGTTCACCTGGGATTGGCTTCAGATCTCTCTACTCCCACTTTCCTTGCTGCTTATCGTCGCTTTGTGGGACGTCGTGGACATCCCTCCACTATATTCAGCGACAACGGCACCAACTTCATTGGCGCAATCAATGAAATACATCGTCTGAGCCAGCTCCTCACTTCTCAAATTCATCAGGATGCAATCACCGAAGCTGCTTCCGTTTGTGGCACAGAATGGCGATTTATTCCTCCTTCAGCGCCGCATTTTGGTGGACTCTGGGAGGCCGGGGTAAAGTCTGCAAAGCAACTCATACGGAACACCATTGGTGAACAAGTCCTTATCTTCGAGGAGCTCAATACGGTCCTAGTACAAGTTGAAGCTGTACTTAATTCGCGCCCGTTGTATGCACTATCGTCTGACCCGGCTGACGTCGCCTATCTATCCCCGGGTCATTTCCTAATATTTCGTCCGTTGACTGCACCTCCCGATGAGCCCCGCTACACCAACCGCATCGCCTGTTTGTCTCGTTGGCATTTGGTGCAAAAGATCGTCCATGACTTTTGGAAGCGCTGGCAAATAGAGTACCTTCACACTCAGCAGCAACGGTATAAATCAACATCGCCAGCAACACCATTCTTCCGGGGACTGTCGTCTTTGTTGCCGAAGAAAATCTTCCCCCTCTGCGCTGGACCATGGGCCGTATTGTTACTGTTAAACCTGGTACAGATGGAATATCTCGAGTTGCCGATGTCATCACCTCCTACGGTCTCATAACTCGGCCAATTGTGAAACTTTGCCCACTTCCTACTCAATGAAGCGAAGCCTTCATGGGGGCCGGAATGTTAGATCGGAGCATCTTGAAATATTATGTTTTAACCTCTTTGTTGTTCATTGTTTTGTTTATGTGTTCTTTTCTTCTTGTTTAATGTATTATTATCAAATCACCTATGTCTTCCGTTGTCTTTCATCACCTATGAAAATAAACACTATTTTTCTTTGAATCTTTGTGTATTTGTCTTCACCTGATATACACATATTCTCTAATTTTTATTACCCGTCCCCTGTCATTACCAGTTCCGTTCCTTTATCCAAGACGAAAAACTTGTCATTATAACTGTGGTATTTCAGCACAGAAGTTGTTTCATTACTTCGTCCCCCAAAGCTGTAAAGTCATCTGAAATTATCTTTATATTACCCCGAGATAGAGCGTAAACATGACTTTATTCTTGGACTTTTTAATTGTTTTTTTATTATATTTTTTTATTTATTTATATTATTTATTTATTTATTGAACGCTATTTGTATTCACGTTCATTTCTGTTGATGGACGAGCAATTATGAAATGAATAACTTTATTGGCTTTTACATGGCTCGCGACACAGGATAATAATCAATTTCAAGTAAAACTTTAACTAAATTTAAATAACCAACAATAATAAAACCGTACGAAATTACAGTTTTCTAGTCGTGTCTTAACAACGCTGAAAAAAACATTGAACAAGTGAAAGGACGTTAATGTAGTTTTGTTGGAACTCTATCGTGCATGAATAAAATATACTCAAACAAAAAAATTTCAATACAGCTTAGAATTCAAATGTGTCAAATATGCATTCAATCAATAACAATTCGAAAAAAAACTTACTAATCGTAACATTTATACCTTATGAGGTAATAGTGCTGTCAAAAAACCCATTCTACTTTCCTAAATCACTGTTCCAATTTTTACAGCGTTTTTGAGATAAGACTAACAAACTGTGATTCTGCGTGTTTAATATTGGTGGTTTTATTTCGCCTGAATGTGCACATTCATAAACCAAAACACGTGGCAGGTCAGTATAGTTGGGACTTGCGTCTGCGATACATAATTTCCCTTAGAATTGTATGCTCTTCCTCGAAAACAACATATTGTACATTCAACACAATCATTCCCCCTTTCTTATACACAAAACTTTGAAGATCCGTTGAATTTAATTAAAAAACACCTTCAAGTTATTTCTATAAAAACCCTAAATTAACTGTTTGAGATTTTAAAATATTACATTTTTATAATATGTTTTTTGGGCCGCGGTGACCAATAAAATGTCATCGAACGGATCGCGAGCCCAAATGATTCATTTATGTTTGATTGGATATTGCTTAAACGTCTCCCATTAATGCACTTTGGCTATTCGATACGATGAGTGGTGAAAGATGAGGATGAATTTATGAACAGAAGGGAGAAGGAAAAAACCCGGTACCGGCACGTAGCCTACTCCTTTCGAAAGTCCCAAGGGGCCCAAACGGCTTTACGTCCCTCCCGAAAGGACGGTGTAGCCTTGACAGTCACAAGGTTCCTCCATTAACCCGGACTGCCGAGCAGACGTCGAGGAGAACGAAGCCGTTACACTAGCTCTCGAACATACCCATCTGCTCTAACCAGCGGTATACGTGAGTTTCAGGGCGAGACACTTAAATGTTTTATTTTAAAATATATGGTTTAAAAAAAGAGCAAACAATTTTAAAAGAAGTACAATACCGCAAAACATGTTTTCCCGATAGATATTGTGACGAGAAGAAAACAAATGGATACCGTGGCTTTTTGTTTTGGTTCTGCATGTGGCATTGCCAACACTCCTGGTTACTAGAACAAGCTTATCATTGACACCGTGATCTTTGTGCAAATCTCATCACACCACCCGCTAAGTTTTATATTCATGTGACGGACTTTGTTCGGTCGCCTCAGCCGGCAAGTGTTGGTCAGTGATGAGGTCGTGGCTGATGTTGCACAAAAGAGTAGTCCTTGCGTCACCCCGGCGTCAAGTTTGTCAACATGGAAGTCACAAAAAACAAGAAAAACCAGCCAGGCCTCCTGCTTTCAGGGCAGACGTCTTGTCTCGGATTGCAGTCCAGGCTGCTCAGAAGTTGGGGGAAGAGCAATAGGTCGCTTTGTACATAGTACTTATTACATAGTAACAGGTTACTGAGCCAGTATAGTGACGTCACTGCACGACACGCAGGCTGCATTACGTCCCGCGCGGAAACGTCCCGTGAGCGAATGTGGCAGACCCTTCTAGTTTTACATTACAAGTTTTGCGTCTCTTTCCTCGTGGATAACGAGTTTGGGCATTTCCTTTAAGTTTTTGGTAGTAGCGAGAGGAATAAGAACATTGATCATGAACTTTTTGATAAAAGCATCAACTTAGAACACGAGGGGGCTTTCCAAAATCATTCCCAGGAGCGGAGACATTTATCATATTTATTTATTAAGAAGTCCTTCACAATTTTAAGGACGGCTAATATAGAGTGCCCCAGTAGGCGGGACTCTTTTAGCCAGTATTGAATTTTGGGTTCCCTTACGAGAACTATAATTAGTCTATGGCCAAACAATTTTTTAATGATTTTGAGTTTTAACTTTTAACTTTTCTAAACCCCGAAAATAGTTGGCTTGGCGCTCGTAACAGGCGAAATGATCTTACTCTTTCAATACAAAACTAGAGAAGAAGCATGAAAAGCTTGGCTCAACTTCTGTATCTCACAGCCCTTCACACCTGAAGACTTTTGAAAGAGAGCTTGGCTGCTTTTTTTTCCTTTTTTAATTGTATTTGAGGTTCCCCCCTACAACGAAGTTAGTTTAAATGCTTTTCAAATTGTGATGACTGCTACTTCTGCCCTCTTCAAATTCTAGAATTCGTTTGACGTTCTTTTTGGGGTTTACTGGGGCATCGGGATCATCGTCATGTCATTCCCAAATTCAATATTCGTTTTTATGGTGCCCCAACCGACTGACTCCAGCTCGGAGAGTTTAGAAGGGTGTGCGCTCTATAATAGAGGATATGTTTAATCAAGTTTTGCTGATAATAGACTCTGCAACTGCAAGGGTAGGACGAACCAACGAACGACCAGGCCAAGAACGTGGGACAAAGTTGAACCGCCATGAATAATAATGCACAAGCGTTTTACTTCACTCCCATTCATTTTGTTGGATGAGCGAAGCGAAGATTCCATTTCACTATACTGGAGAAAAAAAAACTGAATGTTTTTTTTTTTATTATTATTTTTGTGTGTCTGTTAACACGATTCCGGCTAAACCGATACTCCGATTGCGATGAAATTTTATGTTGGCCTTCAAAATCTCTGAACTTAGAACTGCCACGTTTTTGAGCGCAATCGGAAAATTTTTACTCATAAAAAAACGCAATTTTACGATTTTTTTCGATTTTCAAAAAATTTCTTCGACTTATAACACCTACATGCTTTATCCGATTGTAATGATATTTTCACAGAACCTTAATTTTATGAATTAAGGTATTCGTGTGAAATTTGAGCGTAATCAAAAAATTATTTCTCATGAAAATCGAAATTTTACGGGTTTTTTCTTTTTTAAATCAATTCTTTGACTTATAACACCTACATGTTTTTATCCTATTGTAATAATTTTTTCACAGAACCTAAATTTCATGAATTAATATATTCGTGTTAAATTTGAGCGCAATTGAATAATTATTTCTTATGAAAATTGCAATTTTACGATTTTTTTCTTTTTTAAATTATCTTCTTCTTCTTCTTCTTCTCAATATGCCCACATTTGGCCTTATGATGCCATCATGCTTGATCTAGTCAACCAATAGAGACGAGCCCCCCTTTCCTCCTTCTTCATGCCGTTGGGCATTGCGTCACGCTCATTTGCCAGACTGGCACAGGTATATAGATGTCGTCTGTCATGTTCACCATTTCCGCATAATCTGCAGGTACTGGTTTCAAACACGCCTATTCGGTGCAGATGCTTCCCTAGAAGGTCATGTTGAGTCTTCAACCTGAACTGTGCTGTTTCTGTTCGTCTATACATATATTCTTTTGGGTTTACTTGGCTGCGTGGGTGTACACCTGCCATGGTTTGTCTTGTCCCTTTTTGACCCATTCTTGTCTAATTTTCTTAGAAACTGCAGCATTTACATGGGCTTTAACTGAGCTGTAAGTTATCGGTTTGCTCTGTTGTAGCATTTTGCTCCCTTCTTAGCTAAGAAGTCCGCTTTATCATTGCCATATACATTGCAGTGTGATGGTATCCATTGTAGCTTAATTATCTTGTTTGCATTGTGCAGTCTTAGGATTTGTAATTTGCACTGCCTTACCGCAGAATCTGCCACTTCCTTGTTGACTATGGCTGTATTGCTGCTTTTGAGTCTGTTAAAATTACAATTTTATCACTGCGGCAGTCTTTAACTTTGTACAGGGCTTTAAAAATAGCAGTCAATTCTCGTCAAAGCAGCTACCATTTTCCCCTGCAGGTGAGATTCCTCAAACTCTCTGCAATATATGCCTGCCCCAGCTTGTCCCTCACCTGGGGTAGCCGATCCATCCGTGTAAATGTGTAGCCAATCCTTTTCCGGGTAGTTCTTGTGTATGTGAGTTATTGTTAGTTTTCTCAACTCCTCGTCTATGTAGGATGCCTTTGTCTTGCCCAGTCCATCCACTGTCAATTCATGTAGTACGTCTAGTATGGCAATGTTTATATTTGGTAGGGGGATGTTTTCTCTCTGTGTGTTTCAATTGCCGATGAGACCTTCCTTCACTCTTTACTGCTGTTGAATTTTTTGTGTCTTGATGCATAGGGTTTCTGTCCCTT
>JAMZAV010012644.1:0-17628 GCA_024449915.1 Sweltsa coloradensis | reverse complement strand
CAACCAGGGAAAAATGCCCCCTTTGGCAGCTGTGCAGAGAGACGGACCGTCCGACACGATTCGCCCCTCTAAGCGAAGTTGTTTCGTGGCTGAAATGTCGGTGCCATGTCCCGCGCCAGATTTGGAGCCGCCGGACTATCTACTGCAAGTAGCTGGTCATATCGAGAGTTTGCCAACACTCTCTCGCTTTTTCTTCGCGCGAAACGCCTCGCGGACCTGCTCGTTCGCGCGAGCAAGGTCGGCCGTGGTGTTTCCCGAAAGCGGGGGATCGGACACATTCGATCGACTCGCCCGCTCTAGACGGACAAAAGTCTCGTCGCTTAGCTGTCTGCGCAGTCGAACAAATCGTTAGTCGTGGTTCCCAATCTCCTGCTTGAGAGCGTCCCACCAGTGGTGGGGGGAGGTGTAGAGCTGGCGACGGGCCTCAAACAGAGAAGGAGCTCGCGCATACAATCCCCAAAGCTCGGGTCATCAAGGAGGGCGTTATCAAAATCGCCAATAGGGAGAGACAAACTTGGGCGTTTTTAGAGACAGGGTTGTGAGCAGGGCCAGGTGATCGGAAAACGAAGGTAAGACCTTCACTTCCGTCACCAAGGTCGTGACTTCGGGAGTGGCGTAGAAACGATCGATGCGAGAAGCGCTGTGATAGGGGGCATTACTGACGAAGGTGTATCCCGGTTCGACGGGATGAAACTCCCGCCACAAATCGGAGAAGTCTGCCGCCATGACTATGTCTCTGAGCTGATTCACTACGCGTGGATAACGCTCATTGCCACCAGACCTGTCGATATTGGGATTCAACGTGCAGTTGAAATCCCCCCGACAAGGAATGGGCGTCGGCACCTGCAACGCCACGTACATCGCGAATGTGTCGCTCGAGGAGCCCTAACACATCGAGAGCGACTTGCTGGTCATGAGGCACATAGATGGAAATAATATGGAGCGACCGTTTTGTGGCGGGAATCTCCAAAAGAAGTTCTTGAAGATAGCCGGGGTAAAGAATGTTGTGTGCACGAAACACCATGGGGGACGACTTGCGAAGTCCGATCATGGTGCCCGTACACACTTGAACTGGTGGGTTGAAATAGAAGGTATATTTGGATATGAGAAGGGGAAGTGGTGCTGAAGGCGTGTTCGTCTCCTGTAAGAGGACGACGTCGGGAAAATGGCGATCGAGGAAACTAGACAGCTGACTCCACTTGAAGTCGCTGCGGACGCTCTTTGTGTTTAGGGTTAAGATTTTTGCCTCTCCCATGTTGTTTGGCGTCACTCCACTCCATTTGACCCGAGGCTCTCTTGCGAGTTTGACCTGTAACGAAATGCCCTCTAGCTAATTATTTTGATGCCCGTATAACTATAATAAATTTCCCTATAGGGAAATAAGGGTAATTAAATTGATAATTGAGAGTATTATTGATTAATTCAATAATTAAATAAGTGAATTAAGGGTAGTAAATGAGAGTTTTTTGGTAAATTAAACTAGCACAATATATAGGTCTTGTAATGACGAATCGAAATAACGTTTGTTTTGGATCAAACCAATGTTTAATAAGAGAGTAATTGAAGATATGTATGAATCTTGGCTGTTCGAATAGCATTAGGTTAACGAAATCATGGACATTATCTCGCTTGGCTAAAACTCTCCCCGTCTGACTGTCGCCATATGGCGTACGTGGGAATGCACAAGGGCGTACGTGCAGTTTTTGGAGTAAACAACTAGGAATGTTGGCCGAGAAAGAGCAAATAGGTGTTCAAAGTTAGTAATAAATATCATGAACAAGGTCGTGGAGACCAGGGCTAAAATGACCAATGTTTTAGTGTTTTCTACTTATGAAGGAACTATACGTGGAGTCGAGGGTGGGAGAGAGCCACACCTGACAGCTTGGATACTTAAGGGAGGCAGGGCCTAAATGAGAAAGAGTCTTCCCTGAACAGTGCACGGAGGTGTTAGTCTTGCGTGAGTCTTGTGAAATCGGTCCGAACATGGGGTAACGACGAGTGGTTATAACTATGAGTCTAGTGTGATTTATCCACTACTCCACTAATTAAGACAGTGAAATGTGCGAGTACCCGGTTTATCATTGGAAAGTGATTTTAAAATTTTTCCCTCAAATGCAGAAACCACTGGTTGGAACAAGGAACAAACCAAATTTAAATTCTTTTTAAAATCCTTTAAATTTGAATTATAATACTTATTTTTGGCATCCCGAAAGTAAAGAATATTATTTGGGTGATATTATAACCGAAACCCATGAGTAAGAGGACCCCCTTAAACCCCAAAAAAAAAAAAAAAAATAAGAAAAATTAAAAAAAAAACAAAAAAAAAAAATAGGGAAAAAAAGAAAAAAAAAATAAAGAAAAATCCAAAAAACCCAAAATCGTTAAAATTTAACGGGACAAGGGAAAAACTTTAACTATTTTATCATTGTGAATTTGGATCACCCATGCTCCTAATCTTTGGGCCCTGTAGAGAGAATTTAGTTATTAATATTAATTGAGGATAAAACAGTGTCAAATCAAGGCGCGGGGGGAGCTTCAAAAAGAAAGTTTGTTTATCAACTTTTTTTTTTTATTATTAATTTGGAATCTCGTGATCTGGGCTGAGCTGGGCAACCGGCATATCGTCAAATCACATATATTTAATTGTAATTTGCATTTTCCGCGCGGGGGGCAAGTTGGGGTTCAAACCTGGGAGAGAGAACTGTGTCACCGGCCCCTAAAAAAATTTTTGTCCCCTTACGCGGGTCCCTTAAAGGCGTTAAACCCTGGCCCTTATGCTCGCACTTCCCCGAACGGCCGGCTTGATCAACCCAGCATCTGAAAAAGCCCCTCAACGTCTTGGTGAAGCGGAGAACCTTTTATGGCTGATCGCTGCCCTTAACGTCGGAAAAAATGCGGAAAATGCGCGGGTTGCAGCGCGTTGTTTGGCTCCTCACAGTTAAAAGCTCTATGGCAGCCAGGGGCTGGTCACCTCACCTTGTGTTTGCCCCCCTAAATTTTGTTTTTGACGCTTCTTACGGGGGACCACTGCGTGGTTTCCCGCGTTCTGTAACTGGAGTAAAACCATCTCCCTCCACGGGGGTAAGTAGGGGTATGGGAAGGGAGTTTCGCCGCAGTCCATTCCGTTGGTAGCGAGAGCGCGTCAGAAGACTGGGCCGGGGCCACAGGGCTGAAGCTCACTCTCCAGCACCCGCCGCCGAGTGGACGCACGGCATCCCATTCCCAAACGAGCCCTTTCCTTTTTTTCCCGCCAGCCGTAGGGGGCAGCCCCACCCCCAAGGGGGCTTTTTTCGGTGACTGTGCAAGCCCTGGCATGTGTCCTCTGTTTACACTTGGCACAAAATGTCTAAAGCTAGGACAGGGATTGCGCTCCCCATCGTCTACAAACAGAGTCTGGTAGGGTTATTTTTCGCTTACGACAAAAATCTACGGGGAAAACTGTAGACGTGGCCAAAGGCAACCTCCCTCACACCAACGGTATGTACGCCTCGGGACCTATTCGGACCAGTTTGGCCAAATCGGGCCTCGATGGGGTCGGGGCGGGATGTGGGGGGTGGCATTTGGACAGTACCAGGGGGCCTCGGGGGGATGACAAACCTGCCGCCGACAAAAACTGGTCCTTGATTTGTATCCCTCCTGGTCAGCATGAGGGTCCACCGGCCTTACTTTTCAGATAGAAGCACCGCGCCCCGGGGCATCCTGGAGGCAAAAGGGGAGTTTTTGCCCCCGATGACATCGGCCAGAGCCGCAGTACTGTGAGATGTGACTTTCTATTTAAGGAAAAGTAGGCTGGTCCCTTTTTGGACATGCCCCGCCAGTGAGGGTTGATCTGGCCGATCCTGGGGGCCCTGTAACCGCGCCCGCCACACGCCTGGCCTGGTCGGGTTTTTAAGTTCGGGTATGGCCCCGGGGAAGAAAAACCGTGCACCCCTGGGAAAGGGGGGGGTAGGTAGCACCCCCGTGGTGATTAAGGTTTTGACACCACGGAATGTGGGGGTTGGTGTCGGGGGCAACAATGTTGCTGCGCTGGCTGAACCAGCCCAACAACTGTTGATCACCTCAAAAGGGCTGGTCGCTACCGGACGTCGATAGCGACCTGTTGAGGCCCGGAGAAACGGGAAAAAGGTTGCGACTGTTGTCTGATTCAGTCAGCGCAGCAGGCAGTTTTTTAACAGTGGCAGTGACTGCCGCCAGAGAAAAGGGCCCGAAGGGCATCACTGTTGAAATCTCGGGGTTGGTGTGCCCCCCGCGATCAAGGCAATTCCCACCTGTTTTTCCCTCGCTTTTAGGCTGATTTTATCTCTTTACCTTCCCAGCTTTAGCAGCGGGGGCAGGGGTCTTCCCTTTTAAAATCTTGAGGCCTTTATTGCTCATGGGCCCGCCAAAAAAAACCCCAAGTATCTTTAAAATTTAAAAAATTACCACGCCCGAAAGGGACAACTCAGTTCTACCTGGCCAAAGGGCAGGCCGCAAGCTGAACAAGAAAGAAAAGAAAATCAATGAATATAAAAATTTTCTCAGATTGAAAAAAAATGGCAAGTCCAAAAAGGGGGTTTAAAAAAAAAAAAAATAAAAAAAAACTAACTAGAATCGTGGGGAGGTTCCTCTATGCAGCAAACACAAACCAAAGGGCTTTCAGGTGAACCTACAAATAGGGCCCTTTACCTGAAAGAAAAAATAGACAATGCAAAAATTACAAGTCCAAACTTGCTTAAAATTAAAAATTCGGGTTAAAGAAAACCTACACCAAAAAGAAAAAGAAAAAAACTGCACAAGATGAACTTTTAAATGAAAAATCCGATGATAACGACCAAAAATCGCCGAAAACCAATCAAAACAAATGTTTGGTTGGAATCGGCCACACATGCACTGTAATGCTAAGGGACAAAAATACCAGCGAGCGGAGCGGAAAGAAAAACGTCTAAAATCCTTTGCAAGTAAAGAAAGATCCCGGGACAAAAAATTTTCCCCCTCCTCGTTACCACCTCCACTCGGCAGGGTACAGTACTCGCGAGAGTTGGGAAAGCGGGAGGGCCCCATGACCCCTTCATCCCGGTGTCTTGTTAAAAAATCATTTTTTTATGTATTAAAAATGTTTAATTTCTCATTTTTTTCAAATATATGGGAAAAATTATGTAAAAATTATATAAAATAAACTTTTTATTTTAAAAATAGCATAAAAACCCCGTAATTAGAGTTAGTTGTAACTTATTTTTTACGATCAAATAATTAGACAGGCTAATTCCGGCAGTTTCAAGTTTTTTTTTAAATACAAAGTTTATTTTATATTAATTTTACAAATTTTTCCATATATTTGAAAAAAAAATGAAAATTTATAACATTTTAACTTTAAAAAAAAATTCTTCTTAACAATGACACCGGGATAAAATGGGTCATGGGGCCTACGCATTCCAACTCTGCGAGACTGCACCCGTGCCGAGTGGGGGGGAAACGAGGGGGGGGAAATTTCTTGAACCTGGGATCTTCTTTACTTGAAAAGGATTTTCCCTCCGCCCAAAGGGCAGGTTGTGTGTGTGTGTGTGTGTGTGTGTGTGGGGTGTGTGTGTGTGTGTGTGGGGGTGTGTGTGTGTGGGTGTGGTGTGTGGTGTGTGTGGGAAAGGGAAGAATATCTTTGGGATCAGGGTTTTGGGGTATAGGTCTTTCCCACAAACGTGAATTTATTTTTTCAAGACTTTCCTAATGTGTACCTTTCGATCAACATTCTAAATTTGGGGTTCCATTTTATGTCTTTTGCATATTCTTTTGTATTTTTTTTTTACAAACTAATTAATTCAAATCAACAGGACATTGTGATTCATTTTTAACGCCACCAAGGGCGTCCACAGAAATTTTGTCATGAGGGGGGGGGGGGGGGGCAAAATTATAACTTGAAAAACTCCCGGGGACAAACAGGGTGGTGGGGGGGGGGTGGGCCCTCAACATTCCCCGAAAAGGCGTTTTTTTTTGAAAATGGGTTTTAGAGTGCGTTTGGTGGTTTTAAAAAAGTACGGGGAAATGCAATACCAAAATAATTTTTTTTTGTGCAGTCGATACTCGAAACTAGAAAACCCCCAAAAAGGGAAATTGGAACGCTGTCCGTGGAATGAAATGTTACACCTTTGCCAATATATTTCAGTTTTAATTTGAGTAGTAATGAAAAAAAAAAGGGTTTCCTTTTAATTTTTATTTTTTATATTACGTCTCTTATTGGAAGCGATGCGAGCGAAAGCGAAGTTCCTTTTTTCACAACACTGGAAAAAAAAATCGGTATTTTTTTTTTTTTTTTTTTTTCCCCCCTTTCTTTTTTTTTTTTTGTATTTTTGTGTGTTTGTAACACGAATTGGAAAACCATTACCCCCAATGCGATAAAATTTTTTGGGGGCCTTTTCAAAATTTCCTGAATTAGAACTGCCACGTTTTTTGGGGCGCAACCCCAAAAAAAAATTTTATTTTCTTTTAAAAAACCCTTTTTTTACGTTTTTTTTTTTCTTTTTTTTAAAAAAATTTTTTCGACTTATAAATCTACATCTTTATCCGATTGATTTTTTTTTTACAGAAATTAAATTTTATGAATATGTATTTTTGTAAAATTTTTTGAGCGGAATAAAAAAATTTTTTTCATGAAAATCGCAATTTTTACGTTTTTTTTTTCGATTTTTTAAATTTCTTCCATAACACCGACATTTTTGATCCGTTTAATCATTTTTACAGAACCCAAATTTTTTTTAAATTTTTTTTTTTGGGGGAAATTTGAGCGTTTTAAAAAAAATTTTTCCTCATGAAAATCCCCAAATTTTTAGCTTTTTTCTTTTTTTTAAAAAAAAAACGCTCATCAACAACGCGCCTTGAAAAAAGTTTGCGGAGCTTGATGTTAATATTTTAATTTAAAATTGCTTATAAAATATAGGTTCCAATGGGGGGGGAGGGGAATGCCCGCCTTTCCCCCCCTGGGACGCCCTTGCGCCACTAACACACTTTGTGGAAAGAATATTTCCAGAGACAATAATCCGTCAAATAAGAATTTTTGGGGGGAAAAAATTGCGATGTCGCTTTTTTTGCAGAGCCTTCCCTTAAAGGATATTTATCAACAACAAAACCCCCCCTACAACGGACTGGGCTTCGGCCCCATTTGGAAAAGGCGGTCAAAAAGTGTTTTTTTATCAAATATCCCCAAAAATTTTTTTGAGAAAAAACAAAATTTAAATGGCAAAAATATTCCCCATTTAATTTTTTCAAAACGGGTGTCTTCAATTTTTTTGGTGGGGGGAAAAGGGTTACGCCCAAAAATCGGGTTATATGTTGCTTATTGGAGTACCAGCAAATTTCCAAATTTTACGCCCAGCATCAAAAAATGCCATTAAATCCGTAAGAAATCGTTTAAAATACAAAAGGACTTTGAAAGGGGTTTTCATAAAAGCTTCCATTAGTATTTTTAAAAATCATTTCTGCGAAATGGATTTTGGATATCCCCGGAATTTGGGATTTTCCTTGTGGTTTTTCCTAGAAAAATGCCATTTTTTTCTGCCCCTTATTAAGCCTAATAGCTTTGGGAGGAAAAATTTTTTTACGCACTTTGAAAGACTAAATAAGATCCGATTAAAACCAAAAGTTTAAACCCAAATTGACTGCTTTTTCCCTTAATTAAAAATATAAATACTTTTTTCGTGCTGTTTTTAACTTATTTTTTTACTAATTCTTTTTTGTGTTGGGGTTTGGGAAAATAGCACCAATTTTGGATTTAAACTTATTGTATGGGATCAATATGAGTTTTTTCAATGTGCGCAGGAAAAATTTTTTCCTCCTTGCTTTTTTAGTGCTTAATAATGGACAGTAAATAGGGCTTTTTTGAGGAAATGCCAACAAGGGAAAACCCAAACCCGGGAAAATGAAAATTCGATTTCGCAGCCCTGATTTTTTTAAATCTAATGGTAGCTTCATGAACCCGTAAAAAACCCTTTTTGTTTTAAAATAAAATTTTTACGGTTTTTCCGGGCATTTTTTGATGCGGGGGCGTAAAAAATTGGGAAAAAGCGGTACCCCCAATGAGCACATAAAACCACGATTTTGTGACGTAACCTTTGACCCTCCAAAACTATAAAGACCCTTTTTTGTAGAAAATTTAAAATGGGGAATATTTTTGCGCTGAGTTTTTTTTGTCTATCCAAAAAAATTTTTGGAGATATTTGATAAAAAAACATTTTTTGCCCGCCATTTTCAAAATGGCGGCCAAAACCCCAGTCCTTGTGGGGGATTTTTGTATTTTGTAAGTATCCTTTAAGGAAGGTCTCTGAAAAAAATTCAGGGACATCGCAATTTTTTCCTCCAAACGCAAATACGATCTTTTTTTGACAGGATTAAACCTGGGACGATTTCATGTTCCGAAACTCATCAACTTCTAATTAATTTATTTTCCCCCGAGTTAGCCATCCCCTTTTTCCTAGAGGACAAGTGTTGGGGAATATGTCAATTTGAATGGCTCACAGAACGAACTAAAAACGCCCTGGTACCAAACCCCAAAAAAAGAGTAATACGAAGGAAAAAAAAATCGGAGCAGGACCACATAAAAAACGAAAGTGATCTGACTCAAAGTTCAAGCAGTTTTTTATAACATTTTGTTCGTTGGAAAAACAGTGTTGATATTTACTAGGCCTTTGCAAAACGCTTTTTTTGGCGCGTTGATGGATGAGCTTTTTTAATTTTTTAGTATGCGTGGGACTTTTATTTCTTAAAGTTCCATTGAAAAATCAATTGTGTTAAGAAGGAAAATTTGATAAATATAAAATTGCTATGTTATTAGAATGAAAAATATCGGATGCCCAAAGGGGATTTACTTTTTTTACATTATAGGTGATTGTAGTAAAGTTTCTATATTTTACTTGTTAAAATTAAAGGGTTTTTTGGGGTATATAACCTTTTTTCGATGGTCTGGCAACTTTTTCTTTTTTTTTCTTTCAAAGGTACTACATCAATAATTAAAGTCCTGTAAAATATGAACGTTGTAGCCCCACCCTTTTGGCGAAACGGCCCCCAAAAATCAAAAAAAATATCGCATTTAAAATCGAAAAAACGTAAAAAAGTACGATATTCATGAGAAAAAATTCTTCGATTTACCCAAAAAAGTGTAGGTTAAGTTCAGAGATTTCGAAGGCCCCCCCCCCCCCCCCCCCTTTTTATCAAGACGCATATGCCGTTTTCCTGGGAGAGCGCGAAAAAACAGACAGAAAAAAAAAAACAAAAAACAAAAAAAAAAACACCCGAGCTATTTTTTTTTTTGGGGGGGGGGGGGGGTCAGGGCTAATTTAAGTCTTCGCTTCGCCTCTAAAAATCTCGATGTCGATAATCTTTGACATTATAGGGCACTCGAAAAAAATAATTTTCCAATCGGTCAAAAACGGGGCCGAAAAAACGTCGTTTCGTTGCGGGGAGGGAAAGACGCTTTGCCCTAGTTGTGCAGCAACTTGCATTTTCATGCTAGTCTCCCCAATTTTAGTGACGTGAAAGGCTCATGATGGGTTTGGTACGGGGGTTCAACGAAAGGAAAAAGATTTTTCATTATGGGGTCCCCCCGAAAAAGGAAAATAGGGAAGGCGGTTGGGGGAAAGCGAAGCGCCGGGGGGGCCTACTGACCCCAGCAAAGCATTATGCTCTGGGGGGGGGGGGGCCCCCCTTTTTCTGGGGGGTCCTAACGGTAAGAACAAATACCCCCAAAAACACCTAGTCCCGTAGACGAAACTGTTTTCTTTGGGGCTCTGTCTGTGATCTCGAGGTCATGAAGGTCAAACCATCGCTTTTTTTCCCAATGCCGCCCCCTCACCCCCCCCGCCCTAATGATTGATCGTTTTATTTCCTTTTCTTGCGCCCCGCTAATCTTATCACCATACAACGAATACCCGTCAGGGGCCCCACGTGGACACTTCAAAAACGCTGTCAAATTTAACGAATCGATGGACCATGGCGATGCAAACGAACTTTACAGAGCCAAGACATCTAAGAAATGCGACCTTTACAAAGCGAGCTTTTTACGCAACAATACAGTAAACCTACCTGGTAAGCGTGGGGGGGGGGGGGGGGGGGGGGGGGGGGCGGGCGGGGGGGGGGGGGGGGGGGGGGGGGGTGTTGGGGGGGGGGGGGTTTTTAAAAAACCGTTTTTCGTTTCGAAAACCCGGGGAAAAAAATTCTGTTCTGAGTTTCCCATTTTTCCAGTTGAGGCGTTGCAGATGCTTCAAGTTATTGGATATTTTCGATTCGTTTCGGCCTTCGCCTTTTTAACGTGGACCAGTTTATTCGTTTTCAAACCCGAAAGTTGACATTTTTTTTCAATGTTATGACGGCGCATTGAGGTGGTTTTTCTGCCTTTGAAAAAAAGTCGCAAGTCTAAATCTTTCCCTAAAAAAATTGTTAACATTAGCGATTTAAGAATTGAGATTTTTAGATTTTTTATAGACTCTTATCATCTAAAAAAAAATAAAAAATTATTGAAAGAAATTTTATTTTAGAAAACCACGTCTCTAAAAAACATTTAACATAATATTACTTTATTTAGATTCAAAATTTAATGTGGGGGTGTCGGGGGTTACCGACATAATTTTTAGGCCTTTAGCAGATGATTTTCAGAGCAAACCGACGCGGTTGATTGGAAATTGAATCAAAAAGCAATCAGTGAACGTCGTTATATTCTAGGCCTATGTCACACTTACAAAATAAAAAATTTTCTAAATAACTGAGAATGGTTGGTTTTACAACAAAAAGTGTGTGTGTTTTTTGGGTCTAGCTTAGCTAGCAGTCTAGCGGCCTGCACAGTGCAAATGCATACCCGCTGTAATCAAACCCTGACTCATACTCTTCATCCAAGGTCTTTCTCCGCGGATCGATTTATCGCGAGATTCAAAATTCAAATAAACGCGGCCGGATTAGCTAGCCAAGTAGTGGCAGGGGGACGTGAAAAAAAGAGTATTTCCTTTAAAACAAACCCTTTGCACAGTTGTTGTATAGGGCCCCAGGAGTGATTTTTGGCCCCAGCACCTAAAATTTGGTCCCTTAGGGTTAAGAATTGGCAATTTTTCAAAATGGCGTCTAAAATATTGAAATTTTCAAAATTGGAACACGGTGCAGTATAGAGGTCGTTTTCGCAGATTCGGGGGTGAAAAAAATCGACGGGAAACCAGCCGTGCACGGTTTTTGGTTTTTGTCGGTTTGCCCTGGGGCCGCCCTTTTTAAAATTTTAAGGCCAAACGAAGAAAAAGGTTTGCATCCGGGGGATGTGGTTGAGTTGGGTGTCGTTTTCGGGTTTTACGCATGTCAATATGTTTTGTGGCCTTTTGAAAAAGCCCACTGAAAAACCCCTTTTCAAACGAACCGCCATTTTGTACAATGGCGCACGCCCCCAGGCCCCCGTTTGTCTATGAAGAGTAGGGGGGCGAAAAAAAAAAGATTTTTTTTGAGATCAATTCTAATAGAGTCAAAAATTGTGTATTATCATGCTTATCACGGAAACAATTGGAAAAATATCAACGTTAGACTTTCAGTTTGCGCAAAGGGTTTAAAAAGTTTTTTCAAAAAAAGACAACACCCAAATTTTCCAAAACTTTGCCCATTTTTTTTTTTTTTTATAAAGATCCAGAACTTACCACGAGGAGGGGCTCAAATTTGTGTTCCCCACCCAACCCCTTACCCATACCCAAAAAAATCCAACCATTTGGGTTTTAAATACAGACCTTTGTTGATTTAGCAAGGGCATTTATTTTCCCTTAAATTTGGCATTTTGGGGAAAAGATAGCAAAGTAGCTATAATGTAGCCATTCTGTTTTTTTGTCCCACACTTTTCGCAACAAATGTGAAAGTTTGCTATGGCCAAATTTCAAATTTGCAATTTTGGGAAATTAATAAATCAAAATCGCGCAGGTTTTATCTTACGAATTACGAAATAGTTTTGTTGTCAAGCTTGCAAGCTGTCGCCCCCGACAGCTTGCATTTTTTCCAAACTATCAGTTAAATGTAGTCCCGTGGCTTCAAAATTATTTAAGGGGGGTAAAAGTTCAAAAAGACTTCCTCTTTGGATTTTTAGTTCTTTTTCCTTTGTACCCAACTATCGTATGTGTTGTTTTCTCAAACCACTATCTTAGCCAAAATGTTTCTGGGGGGAGGGAAAAAAAAACGTTCATCTCAAACACAGGGTCGGGATTATTTTTAAAGCCGTTGGCAAATGTCTCGTTGCTTATTGTTATGATATGTACAAACTTAGGCTATATTATTAAATTTTTCAATTAATTATTAAGTTACTTACTATTTGGGTAAACTAATTGTGAGGGAGTATCTTCCAATTGCATCCTGCTTCATAAAGCAATTGCACCTTTTCCAAACACCTCAATAAAAAAGTTTATTTGTTTAGGAGTAAGTACATGGGTATTTATCCCAGACAATTTAAAATTAGAAGTCACCATAAAGTGTTTATTATAATGTAATATGCTATGTGTCTGGAAATAAATCTTACTTACTTACTTTTAAACAACCTTGAAGATATGTTTAGGACCATATTTCACAGATTGATATCTCTTTATTTCGAACCAGACAGGAGCATATGTCTTCACAATGCAGTTTACAAGCATCTTGAGTTCGTTTAGTAGGACTTGTTTTGGAATTGAACAACCGTAAGACCCGGCTTACACAATGTCAGCCATCGGGAGTGGCTAAGAGATAATCTTAGTAAAGACCAACAGTGCCTACCTTCTGGATATTGTCAGAGCATTTCAGACAGGACAATGTGCTCCAGATCTGGATGTAAGAGATCCTGGAGCCCTTACTCACTCCCGATAGCTGACATGTGTAAACCGTGTCTTACGGTTGTTCATTTCCCAAACAAGTCCCACTAAACGAACTCAAGATGTTTGTAAACTGCATTGTGAAGACATATGCTCCTGTCTGGTTCGAAATTAAGACATATCATTCTGTGAAATACGGTCCTAAAAATATCTTTAAGGTTTAAGTTGTTTAAGCAACGAGACATTTGCCAGACAACATTAAAAACTTAAAAGGATCACCAATCCTGTGATTGAGATAAAACGCGCTTTTCTGTCACCCAGAGAACAGTGTTGGCTAAGATAGTGGATGAGAGACAACACATACGATAGTTGGGTACTAAAGGCAAGAACTCAAAACTCAAAGAGGAAGTCTATTAGAACTTTTGCGACTCCCTCAATAAATTGTGATGCCACGGACTACATTGAGCTGATAGATTGGACAAAATTTAGGCTTAACCGTCACCCCGGTAAGCTTGACAACAGAGACTATTTCGTCAATTCTGCAAGATAAAACTCTGCACGAGTTTGATTTTTTAAATTTTCCATGCCATAGCCAAGCTGATGAAAAATGCGTCAACACCGTCACAGAGTCTGCAGAAAAGTGTGCGGAGAAAACAGAGATGGCTACATTAGAGCAACTCTTTTCTAAATATCCAAATCGACAAAATTTTATGGAAAATCTGAATTTAAGACAATGTCCTTGACTAAATCAACAAAGGTATGATATTTAACACGCCCTAATTGGTTGAATGGTTGGGTAGGCCTACTGGGTAGAACACGAATTGCAGCCACCTCCTCGTGTTAAGTTCTGGATCATTTCATTAAAAATTGTAAATTGGGCGAAGATTTGAGAAATTTGGTGTTTTTGTAATTTATTCAAACTGAGGGGTCTTTGCGCGAACTTTAAGTCCAACGTATGATTTTTTCATTATTTTTCCGTTGATTAGCATGCAAATACGCAACTTTTAAGCCCTATTAGATTTCTATACTCGAAACATTGATTTGTTAATTTTGTCATTTTTCATTTTCATTTCGCCCCGTTGAGCGAACTGAAGATCCAACGTATGATTTTTTTCAATATTTTTCCGTTAATAAGCATTAATCCTGTCAAATAAGATCTGATATTGACGTTTAGAGGAAAAAATTGCGATGTCGCTGAATTTTTGCAGAGACCTTCCTTAAATGATACCAATGAACATACTAAAACTCCCCTACAATCGGACTGGAGCTTCGGCCGCCATATTGGAAAATGGCGGCTAAAAAGTGTTGGTTATCGAATATCTCCAAATTGATTGGAGAAAGACAAAATGTTGCAATGGCAAAAATATTCCCCATTCAATTTCCTACATAAAAGGTGAATTCTATCGTTTTCGTAGGGGCAAAGGTTACGTCACAAAATCGTAGTTTATAGGTTGCTTATTGGAATACCAGCTGATTTCCTAATTTTCACGCCCAGCATAGAACAATGCCCAGTAAATCTGTAAGAAATTGATTGAAATACAAATGGACTTTGTACGGGGTTCATGAAAGCTTCCATTAGTATTTCTAAAAATCAGGTCTGCGAAATCGGATTTTGCATTTACCCGGAATTTGGGTTTTTCCAGTGTTGGCATTTCCTTAAAAATGCCATATTTGACTGTCCATTATTAAGCACTAAATAGCTTTGGAGGAAAAATTCTTTCTACGCACATTGAAATGACTTTAAATTATGATTCTATTACAACGAAAGTTTAAATCAATATGGCTGCTAATTCCTAATATTCACAATATGAATACTGTTTTCGTGCTATTTTTACACTCTTTTTGTTACATAATTCACTTTGATGTTGAGGATATTAGGAATTAGCAGCCATATTGGATTTAACTTTGGTTGTAATCGGATCATTATTTAAGTCACTTCAGTGTGCATAGAAAGAATTTTTCCTCCAAATCTATTTAGTGCTTAATAATGGACAGTCAAATATGGCTTTTTTAGGAAATGCCAACAATGGAAAAACCCAAATTCCGGGTAAATGCAAAATCCGATTTCGCAGACCTGATTTTTTTAAATAGTAATGGAAGTTTTCATGAACCCCTTACAAAAGTCCTTTTGTATTTCAATCGATTTCTTACGGATTTACCGGGCATTGTTTGATGCTGGGCGTGAAAATTAGGAAATAAGCTGGTACTCCAATGAGCAACATATAAACCACGATTTTGTGACGTAACCTTTGCCCCTACCAAAACTATAGAAGACATCTTTTTTGTAGGAATTGAATGGGGAATATTTTTGCCATGAAATATTTTGTCTATCTCCAACCAATATGGAGATATTCGATAACCAACACTTTTTGGCCGCCATTTTCCAATATGGCGGCCAAAGCTCCAGTCCGATTGTAGGGGAGTTTTAGTATGTTCATTAGTATCATTTAAGGAAGGTCTCTGCAAAAATTCAGCGACATCGCAATTTTTTCCTTCAAAAATTCTTATTTGACAGGATTACATGTAAATACACAACTTTTGAGTCCTATTAGAATTCGATACTCGAAAAATCGATTTTTTTTATCCACCCTATACTGTTCATAGACAAGCAGGGGCCTAAGAGCGTGCGCCATTTTCTGAAATGGTGGTTCATTATGATAAGGCTTTCATGTAGGACGTTTATAAGGCCACTACAGTATTTAGACATGCGTAAATACCCGAAAACGACACCCAAATCAACCACATCGCCAGGATGCAAACCGTTTCTTCGTTAGAGTAGAGTAGAGTAGAGTAGAGTAATTTATTCGCTTGACCAATACATAGTATAAGTATACACACATTATCCTCTTGTGAGAGAGATAGTAGAGTGAAGTGAATAATTCTTAATAATAACATAGGTTATAAAATGTACATTAACATGTAGGCTTAGTGAAAATTATCAAACTAGGCCTAAATCTAATAAATAATAATTTGTATAAAAATTAATAGGCTAATAAATATATATACAATATAAAAAGTATGCGACACATATCATGGAAGAGATAGATTAGAAGTACAAGAACTATGGAATATTAAACATGTGGATATAGGCCTATCTTACTAACAGGTAATAAGTAAGGCCTTGAAATTTAAAAATGGCGGCACCCAGGCCTAACCGACGAAAACCACGACCGTGGCATGGCTACCGTCGGTTTTCTACACCCGAATCATGCGAAAACGACCTTTATACTGCACTTGTGTTAAAATTTTGAAAATTTCAATATTTTAGACGCCATTTTGAAAAAAATGGCTGAATTCTTAACCCTAAGGGGCCAAATTTTAGGTGCTGCGGGCCAAATCACTCCTAGGGTCCTATACAACAACTGTACAAAGTGGTTTGCTTTTAAGGTAATATGCTACGTTTTCCTGGATTTTGTAGTGTACCCCTGCCACTAAAGCGATGTTTTCGGTTTCGCAGTCTATCGGGAAAACGCTGAACTTTTCGAGGCCATTCGCCGGTAACGGAGCAGTTCGCGAGCTAGGGGGAACGCTAGCGCTAAATCAAGTGGCAGCGCGGGCTATAGAATAATCTCAAGGACACACACTTTGTTTATAGTAACACGACATAACTTGCCAAGTAATCATTTTAACAATTAAATCTATGATATAAGAAAACTAGTCGAATAGTAATTTGCCTTTAGCATTTCTAATCACTATTGTCTATTTTAGAACTTAAAATCTAGAACACACAAATATAAATTGCTTCTTAGTTATAGTTAGCATAGATATACTGTTGGCACTGTTTTTTAAAGAGGAAAGGACTGTTCAATTCCATAGTTTACGGGCCAGCACTGAAAATGAGGTAGCAGCAGTTGCTGATCGATGAAGTGGTACCTCAAGTAATTTGCGTCTGGTATTGTAGCTATGGTGCATGTTTGTACATTTTAATTTCTCGTATGGATAAATCGGTCTTTTGTTTCTGATTATTCTGGCTATATCAAGGCCGGTGCACATAACTTCCTAAGGTTTATGGTTGTTTACGTGCATTCCACTTTGAATTCCTCCCGCCTGAATTACTTTCCTTTCATATAATTCACCTATCCCTCAACAGGTGTCATTACGCATCTATTGTCACAAAACGCTGACCATAGTACTTTGAGTTGATTAGCGACTGTACGATCGGCGCCACGTACAGAACTCAGTGCAGTGTCTAATAGCGTATTTGACTAGGCGCACTGAGTGCGATTCTCGTATTCGACTGGTAAATCGAGTGCGAACTGAGTGCAATATTTTGTGTTCGACTGGCGAGGCGCACCGTCCGAGTGCAGCGCTGCACCGCACTGGATGCGGTGGCCAGTGCGAGTTGTCAAGTGCAAATATGGCGGCGATAAACGCGCAAGATTTGTATCTGCTCATGTTGTTGCTAGAGACATCAGAAAGTAGTGATGGCGATATTTTAGCCGTAATCAATCCAATACAAGAAGAAAAGACAAAAATACAAGGCAATAATAATAATAATAATAATAATAATAATAAAAATAATAATAATAATAATAATTCTTTTTGAGTGCATTGACTTTATAAACAATAACAAATAATATGTTACTTTGACAGATAGTAGAATAATTTATCTAGAACAAGGAAAGTAGGGAATAACAGACAATGGACGTTTCTGCGGTGAATTCACTTCAGACCACCAAAGCTGGAAAAATGAGGCAGCGCATCAAATGAACAGAAGATATGAACATGTGTGTGATGCGTAGCTTTTATGGTAAAGTATTAGAGACTGTTTTTAATAGGTTTTCCAAACAAGAAAATAAACCCCTTTTAAAAAGTCAAAATACCGCCGGGAAAAAAAAATCCAAAAAATTTTAAAAAATAAGCTAAAAAA
>JAMZAV010012643.1:0-17956 GCA_024449915.1 Sweltsa coloradensis | reverse complement strand
GGAGAACTTGAATGGCGAGCCTGGGTCGCGTCGGGAACTTTCCCCTTCCCTTGACTACTCCCGACGGCAACGACAATGACAACATGGACGGATGAGACATAGACGGAGACGACCACGACGTGGGGGAACCCCTGTCCTCCCCATACGCTTTGTGGCTGGTTCTGACCAGCACAGGCCATGTCCACCCCTTGTCCCCGCGTCATCCCTTACGTCCCTCCCTTCGTCTCGATTAGCCAAGTTGCATAAATATGAGACATTAAGGGAACACTCCACTGAAAATACTGCCAAAACTACCCTTTGACCAGTTATTTTTTTATTAGTTTTATTTACTCTTTAAGTATTATACTTTTTAATTATACTTAACAACAATGGGCTAACACCATCCTTTTAATTGAAGATGTTTTTTTAAAGTTATTGCGCGCACGGAAATGCGGTTTTTTGTTGCCATTTTCTAAACATATATTTTGTTAGTTAGGGGGGGGGGTGAGGGGGGGGGTGTTAGGGAGGGTTAATGGGGGGCGGGGTTATTTGATTACTTATTATAACCAGTGGAATAGATAGTTCTTACATACCTGGGAGAGCAATATTACTATAATAATACAAAATTATGGTAATTTCATGTAAAAAATCTTTAAACCCATTTTGGCGGATTAAATTTTTATCACACTTTTAGAACTTAAAAACTATCTTCTTCTTTACCACTTGTCCGAATGAGCTACTTTTGGTTTTGTTTTTTTACTTGGACATAATAAACACATTGTTCATGCGTTTTAAGATATATTCATAACTTTGGCTAAAATATATATTAAACTTCTATCTGAAGTGTAATTAATAAAATTCATTATTCAAAATGCATAAAAATTAGCCAAAAATGAAAAATAAACAAAACCCATGCACAATTGTCTTTGGTTATGTCAAAACAAGGAAAATGCAAAATTTTACAACAATCGGTCCAAAAGGAAAAAAGTTTTGTGTTTTTCTACCAAAGAGCTTAAAAAACATGAAAAAAATCAAGGGGGGCAAAATATAAGCCCCAAAAAAATAAAAAATAATTTCATCAATTTTTAAAGGTGTTTCCATTGCCCACACCAAAAATTGTGTTTGTAGCGCAAAAACTGTGGATTTTGGCTTTTTCAGTGGAGTGTTCCCTTAAGCAATATCCAACAATCAATCAATTTATATCCAACTATTCTTTCTTGTAACACTGTGGATATCATTATTATTATTATAGTGGTTCTTTATTGTTCAAACATCTCAGGTACATTTGCGTCCTGGTATACACAAGGCGGGGTAAGGCCAAGCCCAACAAAAGTTTACATTATAACAGCGTGAAAACAATAAGTATAGTACACATATTATTGTAGACAAATTAATCAAATTAACAAAATAATAAAGATGAGTGTGATAACAAAATCAATAAAAGTTTCTATCTATAAAACAAGCAATTGTATGGCAAAATCTTTTAAAGAGAGAGAGAGAGAGAGAGAGAGAGAGAGTGATTACTGCAAAAATCTTCTGACTATGTGGCACGTTTGAAGGATGACTGCTTTCTGCATGCTGATGTAGAGATTTGGAGAAAGACCCAGGCATTGTAGGCTGGCAGAGAGGGAAGATGGTATGACTCCAGTGGCTGAGATCACGATAGGCACGACAGTAACAGTTTTCATTTTCCAAATTCTTGTTATTTCTTGACTTAAATTTTGATATTTTTCCACTTTAGTGTTCTCGGTGTTCTCAATATTTTTACTCATGGGGATCGCAATGTCAATTAGATATGTAATTCTGTTAGATTTATCGCATAAAATGATGTCCGGTTTGTTGTGGTCTATGGTTTTGTCTGTTATAACCTGTTATATCCCAATACATTATAAATTCTGCATTTCGATCACAGGTGCAGGAGAATACTTGTAATAAGGAGTGGATTGACAAGTAGATGTGCGTTCATTCCTAGATGTTGATAAACTATCTTTGCTACCTGATTATGCCTACTGAGATACCACGTGTTGGCAATTGAAGGACAACCAGCATAACATGGTCTATTGTCTCCGTAAACTTTTTGCATTTTCTACACATATCATTGTCATTGGATTTGATGATGAATTTTTTATAGTTGTTGGTATTTATAACCTGATCTTGGATGGCGAACATAAATCCTTCGGTTTCAGCAAACAAATCTCCTTTGTGAATCCATCTTATTGATTTAACAATGTCAATATTTGGCTGCTGATGCTTTTGGGTATCTCCCATGAAGTGATTTAGTATTCCAGACATTCATCTTCATATTTAAATCTTCTATTATATATTCTGGATGGAAAGAATCGTCATTTAGCCTGAGGGGAGTTTATAGTTTTATCTCGGAGTTTAAGTTCTTGGTGATAATGGAATGTAGAATTAAGAAAGTATGATCTGAGTTTATGAACTTGCGAATAGCACAATGACCGAATATTTACCAATCCTCTTCCACCCTTTCCCCGTGGTATATATAACTTCTCAGAAGATGCTTTTGGGTGGTGAGTTCTGAAGAAGGTCATTTGTCTTCTTGTTAAACGATCTAGGTCCATCAAGTCCACATCTGACCACTTCACAATACCAAATGAAAAGGTCAAGATTGGTAAAAGCCATGCATTTAATGCCTTGATTTTATAGCTTCCTTTAACATTTGATTTTAAGATAGTTTTAACTCTATGTTCATACTTTTGTTTAAATACATTTTTAATTCCTTGTGGTTAAGAATAATGTTTTGCCTCATTCCTAGGTATTTGTATCTTTCTTCGCTATTGTTTATGTTTGGAATTTCTTGACCGACACCAATTTGGTAATTGTCAGTTTCTTGCAATTTTCCACTTTTCATATGCATTGAAGCACATTTATCTAATCCAAATTCCATATGAATGTCTTCACTGAATAATTTTACAATGTCCAATTAAAATTTTGAGCTCTTCTTTTTGATTTTCCATACATTTTAAAATCATCCATATACAGCAGATGTGTTATCCTTGTCATTATTTCTTTACAGGTAAGGCGATATCCAGCATTTGTTTGATTAAGTAGCTCTGATACTGGGTTTAATGCGAGACAAAACCATAGAGGGCTAAGGGTGTCCCCTGGAAGATCCCTCTCTTTATTGCCATATTTTCAATATTAACAGAATCTGAATTGGTTTTTAGTATTATATTAATTCTCCATGAATTCATTAGATGCTTAAGCACCGTTATCAACTGTGGATTTACCTTATACAAATCAAGACTTTGATTAACCATCGTGCGGAACCAAATCAAATGCTTTTTTGTAGTCTATGTAAGCTACTGATAGATTCCTCTTTTTGTCATTTGCATGTTTTGTAACAATACTATCAATAAGCTGCTCTTTACATCCATATGCATGTTTGTGTGCATCCTTTCTGTTCCCACGCTAAAATTTCATGTTCTGATAAATGTTCTGTTAATTTCAAGGTAAGATTGATGTTAGAATTTTATAAATGGTTGGCAAGCAAGTGATGGGTCTATAATTTTTGGGGTCCGATCTGTCTCCTGTCTTGAATATCATATTGGTTTATACCTTGAGTAAAGAATCCTGGAACAAGTGATGGTCGTGAACTACTTGGTTAAAGAAATCCTTTAGTTTACAATGCACTGGCGTTAGTCTTTTCCACCAAAAGTTCTGTATTCCATCTACTCCAGGAGCTTTCCAATTATGAGTTTTTTTTATTGCATATGTAATGTCGTCTATATTTACTACTATATCCGCATTTCTTCAATTCATCTGTTCTTTTGTTCTATATGAGGAAGCCATTCGGCCTCGCGGTTAAAGTCTTTTGGTTTTGACCAATTATTATTATTATTATTATTATTATTATTATTATTATTATTATTATTATTATTATTATTATTATCACTTTTATTATTATTTATTATAGTTAATATTCACTTTCTCTGCAAGAGTTATACTTGTACACTGTACACTGTAATAAAAATATAATATATCTATCTATCTATCTATCATCAGCATTACCTTAATGTCCATATAAAATATGAACGTTGTAGCCCCACCCGTTTGGTCAGAATCGGCCCAAATGTCACGAAAATATCGCATTAAAAATAGAAAAAATTGTAAAAGTACAATATTCATGAGAAATATTTCTTCGATTTTACCCAAAAACGTGGCAGGTCTAAGTTGAGAGATTTCGAAGGTCCACTTCAATTTTAATCAAGATCGCATATTCCGTTTGCCGGTAGAGCGTGGATATACCACAAACAAACAAACAAACAAACAAACAAAACACCCTAGCTAATCTTTTTTTGGGGGGTCAGTGAAATTGAAGTCTTTGCATCGCTCATCTAACAATCCAGAAATTAAACTAGGAATACGCCAAAGTTGTTAAGACGAGTGAACGAGTCGTGTGTTGAGTACCCGGGAACATTTGCATTTAAGTTTGATAATAATTATATAGGTATAATTAATAGAGTTTTGAGTTTAGTTGATATAAAGGCACGTCAACTGTGAGGTCATAATGCATTACTCTAGCGCCACTCTAGAAAGCCTATGATAGACTAGAGAAGAGGTAGGGGGAAGAAAGGGAATGTTACGGCGTACTCAACACATGGCTCGCTCACTCGTCTAACAACCACTTTGGCATTTTCCTAGTTTGTACCAAGAAATTTACACCGTATACAGCGTTTTAGTGTAGGCCTGTACCCCTTTATTTAGGTTGCCTATACAGAGTGGTATAAATTTAATTTCCACCAAGGGAATTCAATCTTTAGGGTACAATGTACCTATGCCCCTCTTCAGTTGAAGTAGAACTGTTACGGATAAAACAATTGTGAAGGGATGTCCTAGGCCTGTTTAGGAGGACTCGATCTGTTGCATTTGCTTTAACGACTTCAGGAGGAAAACCTAGATAAAACTTTTAGTTGGGATTTCCAGTTTCAACGGGATTCGAACCGGGACCTCCCGAATCAGCAGGGCCGTATTAAGAGATTTGGAGGCCGGGGGCTAATTTTTTTGTGAGGCCGTTTTGTTAACTTGATCTGTTGACCCCCCCCCCTCGAGTGTGAAACAAACTGTGGAGAGTTGAAGAGCGGCTATAGTTTCAAATCGGCTTCTGATTATTCCTTAGTTTAATTTTATTAGAATGATTAATACTCTATAAATAGCTGTTGTGTCACTCTTCAGTTCAGTTCTTGATACACTAAAAATGCTTCTTTCTACATTTTTTTGATGCAAATTCTTCGACCGTCTTTCAATGTCAATCACCGAAGAACGTCATTTTTGATGTACATTAGGACTAGTGAATTGAGTCTCTTTTCACCCATTGTTGTGCGCAAGCAGTTTTTGATCAAACTCAATTTTTGAAAATGAACTTTCAGCTTCACAATTAGCCACTGTATTGTTAGATACAAACGTAACGCAATATATATATACGGAAATGTATTTTCAAGATCGTTTTGTACGATGTGTTTGAGAATTGCTTGGAGCGTTATTATTATTATGTAGATCTGCATGATTAATGTAACAGCAAAACTGTTTCAGTTCATTAGGAAATGCAGCGTCGAGATCATTTGAGTAGAAAATTACTAAATTTTCGGCAGCAATCTGATCATCGTAGGACAGTTGTTGATTGGTCATACGTGATAAAAACCCAAAATTTTGAAACACAGTTCTGAATAACTTCAATTAGTTAGTAATCTCATTACCGTAAAAGTCAACAATTGTGTTGAAGGTTTCTATTTAAATTCATCCTTTATCCGGATATTTTGTTACAAATTACAAAAATTACATTAACAAAAAAGTTTACATGGAAAAAACAGTAGGTGGAGGTGAAATTATGAGGCCGCCGAGAGCGAGGCGGGGGCTGTAGCCCCTAAAGCCCCCCCTTAATACGGCCCTGCGAATCAGTCAAGTGCTAATTGTTGGTGAAGGGTATACGTATATTTATTTTGGGGTATACGTTGTACCCACGTTTATCCCCTATTTCACCACTGGCTGCGTCAACCATTTGACCATTTCCGCCAATGTAACTTCCGGGATACAGGCGAGAGGGCGCCCCGTACTGGACAGATTAAACTACACGAGGGCGGAGATTGGAAGCTATATTCCCTTCTGGGATCTATTTTTGGAAATTATATATGGTAATATTACTCTCGTACTGATTTGCAAGTCAAACAATGGTCAAATTATTGAGAATGTTGAGATCTGATCTTTGATGATCTGATTGACTCTTTGGGCCACCTTTTTCAATCGAGGGATGAGAAGATGGGTGTGCAGATTCATGAATATATCAAATGTTTAGTAAAGTGTTGAATGTTACATTTTTGTTATGCACCTGATTGATACATTGTAGGCCTATCTCATACATATTCTATTAATTTAATTGACCAATAAGACATACTATTACTATTATAAAAACTATAAGTTAGGATTCAGGAACAGTGACATTTTATCTTGCTCTTTCAATATGAAAAATCAGTTATTACTTATTATAATTACTAATAAGTGTCGTGGCAGCTCTGCCGCCCCTAGGAATGTGCTGCACCTAAGCGGCCGCCCTGAGCCTACTCTATATTTATTTAGGTATCGTCTGCTTATACCTATCTTACAGATCAAAAGTAGGTTTGGTATTTGGTATTTTGCTTATGTAATGCTTTAAGTCAAATCCTAGTCTATTATAGGGTATAATAGGCTTCTTTTTTTTACAGTAATTCTTCAGATCTCTGCCAAACAATGGAAAACTTGTGTGTGCGAGATGAATTGGCAAAAGAGGTGAGTACACTTTTGAAGCAAAAAACTAAAATTCATTAAAATTAAATAATGATTGTGTGCTTACGATTTTCGTAGACCACTCTTTGTTTTAACTAGGCCTAGGCTTTAATCTTTAATGTAATTCATATACACAGTTACAAAAGTCAATATTAATTTGTAATAATTAACATGTAGGGATGAAAGAAAATGGTCTTCCATATTACCTGCTAGGACTACTTGCTACCTACATACATTTACTATTACTAACCTACATACAATACTTAAAAAAAAAAGAAGAAGCATGTATACTACCCACTACTGTTGCTTTACATTAACAACTTCATTTACTATGAGGCTACGACAATTAGTAATTGACCACCAACACTCTCTGCATGAGAATGAATGGGCACAGGCAGGACGTGCGAGAAGAGAATTTGGAGAAACCAGTGGCACTGCACGCCTATGGGCATGGCCTACCTTTTATGACCTGTTTCACAGCCTGTGTAATAAGGTCTGTCCCACCCACCATAACAGCTGGTGAACTTAGAAGATGGGAACTGGCCTACCAGTGGATCTGCAAATCCCACCAAAAAACGAATTTAAACCTACGATGATTCTCCTCCCTCTTCTCCCCCCCCCCTGTCGCCCAATCCACACTCATTCACTCACCCCTCACCCCTCACCCCTAACCAACAGCTAGCCTAGTTTTAGTTTCAACTCAGTCTATCCCTCTACACTCACTGAGGAAGGTCACATGGACCGAAAACGTTTTGATTATGTAGTTTTATTTGTTTATTTGTGTACTTGTGTTTATGTTATCTTTCGCGGCGCGCCTACTCCATTTAAGGTAAGCTGCTGGCACCCTATCTCTTTGTCATCACAAAATATCGGGAAAAGGGCAGATAAGGCCCATCCTTTTCATAGCCTCCCACCTAGTGTTGAAGTTGTGTATACCCATGGTACAATGATATCTCTGTGTGGCTAGGTATGACACCTGCCCATCTCCGCCCGAGTGTGACGTCAGCAAGATCGTAGCTCCTCCCTACTATGAGGCCACACGGCGAATGTGTCATCCATAAATCGATAAAATGAGATGGCACTAGCTTCAAATTGAAGGAACGCCTATGGGTTCACCAGTTTCACCCGCTGTGGCTAATCTTTACATGGAACGTTTTTAGGTTAATGCCCTATAAGGAGCGAAGCTAGTGCCATCTCATTTTTTATCGATTTATGGATGACACATTCGCCGTGTGGCCTCAAAAGTAGGGAGGAGCTCGATGAGTTCTTAATATATCTTAATAGCCTGAGTGATAGTATTAAGTTTACCATGGAAGTTGAAATCGGTGGAAAGCTGCCGTTCTTGGATGTTATGGTGACTAGAAAAGGTGATGGCAGATTAGGACATTCCGTTTTCAGAAAAGCCACGCATACAGGTCGTATTTGAATGCGGTTTCTCACCATCACCCCGCTAAAAAAACCCCGGGGTGTCCAAAAACACTCTGGCGTGCGGGAGCGAAAAAAATTTTTGATTTTTGATGGGAGGTTCAGATACTTCGAAAAATCCCTGCAGCAAAATTAAATACAATAACGAGAAAATTTTTTCAAGCTTTTGAGAAAACCACCAGTGTCCCAAGCCTACCTCCAGCTATTTGGCGAGTTTACAACAAGAAAAACGCGCCCCGCTTGCATTTTTGCCATATGTTTGAAAATACTAGGGACGAAGGGGAAAGTTGTTGAAGAAATTACAACAAAAAAAACCACTTTACCCCACGGATAGGAAGTTTGTGGGCCTTTTTAAACTCTGCAAAGGGATAAGCTCCCCCTTGGAGTCCCTGGGGTGTACGAGAACTTTTGGGGGGCTTGTAAAAAAATTTGTACATAGGGGCAACGGGTAGAAAGGTGTCAAAAAAGACTTAAAAAAACAAAATAAATCACACAAAATTAGGTCATGTTAAAAAAATTTTTAGCTTTAGCGAAAATTGTGTTGACTTTGTCTTTAAAACCATAAAATTTTGACAACACACGTGTACTAGAAAACCTTTTAAAACAATACCCCCCCTGGGTTTTTTTAGTGAAGCTATTAAAATGGAAAAAAAATTGAAAAATTTTAAAAAGAAAACGAGGGGCAAAAAAATAAGTGAATTTGGAGGCCAACTTTTAGAATTTTTAAAGTTACCCACGGGGCAAAACATACTGAAATATCAATGTATTAAAAACGGCATGCGTCTAGTTTATAAAAGGGGGTTTTGCACAAAATTTGGGAACTTTTTTCATTCACGGGGTCGAGCTGGACGAGTAGGTTCTCCCCAGTGTTTCCCCTCTTCACATCTTAAAAGAGAGCGTGCAATCAGTTAAAAACGTTCAACAAGACACCCAAATTTTTAATTATTGTATTTATTTGATTTTGTTTGGTATTAAAAATGTTGAGTGTTAAAAAAAAACCAATAAGTGGATTCAAAAACCCAAAACCCGGAAAAGTTTGCGAAAAAAAAATTATTTTAGATTTTGCAATTTTGTAGTGTTTTTTCCCTTTTTTTTTGGTTTCCCAGGGCCTACTAGTAAAGGGCATCCTCTTTGTTGCCAAGGTCTTGGCAAAATTGGTCATTTTTTTGGAAAAAATTCCTGGTGATAGTGATTGGCATAAAATATTGATAGCCCTCCTTCTGATTTTTTCCATGTAGGGTACATGCTTTATTGACAACCATGAAAAAATTTTCATATACAGGATCCCTTCCGGGTGAGCCAAAAGCATTCCCAACTGTCAATTGTGTCCTATTCCTCTTGCCCTTCTGCCCCAATAAGCATACTGGTACGTTTTTTGCGCGCCCCTTTTTCAAAAAAGGTTAGCGTGAAACTCTGGTCGGTAAGTGACAAAAAAAAATTTATTTGGAAGGCGAGTTTTTGATTTTCAGATAAAAAAACTCTGTAGTAATTTAATTTATTTATTTATTTTTTTTATTTATTTATTTATTAAACGTCACCCAATTCAGTTATAAAAAACCCTGATTTACAAAGGGGGGGACAACTAAAGAATCAAAATTTTACATAGAGCAGACCAACAATAAACCCTACATTAAGAAAAAATTTGAAATGTAATATTAAAAACAATGCATAAAATTTTCCAAAAAAATTTGAAAAACAAATAAAAAAGGATATTAAAGAAATTTTATAAAGAATCAAATTTTAAAAAAAAAAGGGGGTGGGGAAATGAAAAAAAAAAAAAAAAGAAATTTCCGCACTTCTTAGCACTCTCCCCCCAAATAAAAAAAAATGCCCCGTGCCAAAACAAATGTTTTTGTGTCCCTTCCATCTGTTTTTGGTTTCCATTTTCTTAGAATTTCGCCCTTAAAACAGAAAGAGTTTGGGGAGATACACACTTTTGTCGCAAGCCCTCATTTTTTGGGAAAACCATTTGCCCTCCCACATCGTTGGTACGCAACTTTCATCCTTTGTTTACATACTTTTATCCTTATTTTAAAAACCTCTTCCCACCCCTTTTATTCTAGAAAATCTCAATTTTCTCTCTAGGCAGGCGATCGTTTTGGCTTCCCAACCCCCAAAAACCAATGTCCCATTTTTTTTCCCTTTTTACCATCTCCCCCCCTTTGTTTTGTCTTATAGCAAATATTGGAGATAAAACATAAAAAAAAAAACAAGGCAAGAAATGTAAGTGTGGGCCTTTCAAAATTTAAGGGGACTAGCCTTAATTCCAGAATTTAAATATTTTTAACTACATAAAAAATTTAATTTACCTCGGGTTCATGTTATTGTCTTTTTTTAAACAGGAAATTTTTGATTCGGGGCTGGTAATTGCAGGGTGGAGGGGGGACGTTAGCGCCCGGGGGGGGGGGGGGGGGAGAGGGGGGGGGGGAAATACTAAAAAAAAAAACCTTTATCCCATCTGGCTTAAGTTTTTTTTTTTTTAGAAAAAATTTAAATTTGGGGTGGTGGCCTGCAAAAAAAAAAAAGTTTCCCCAAAACGGGGACTCGAACCCCAAAAAATCGGTTAAACAAATTGATGTTCAACCACTTCCCCATGCGGGGGTATAGGTTAAATGTATTTAAATAGCAGTTTTTTTACGTAAAGCCCTATCGGGGGGAAAACCCAAAATAATAAGTTTTTAAAGGGAAAAATAAAAGGTCACCGCGGGGCCCTTTTAAACCCCCCAAAAAGGAGCCAAGACTTTTGCCAACAGGGAAAAAGGGCCCAAAAAGTTGATAGTTTATGGTTTTTAACCGAAGAGAATAAGTTATTAGTTTGGGTTGTACCCAAAAATGCGGGGAGATGTTTTTTTCTAGAGGTCTTGAGAATAGTGCTTCGTACTTGGCTCAGTTTTTTTTTAAAGTTGAAGTGGAATGTTGAAGATCCCCCCAAAAACCAGATTTCCCGGGCCCTTTTTGTGTTTTCCCACTTTTGAAATTAAAAATGTAGCTTTTTTTCTTTCAGAGCACTCTAAACCCCGATGCAGCTGAATTTTCCCCTCCGGATTTCGCCAGGGTAAATTTTCGGAACATTTCCGAAAGCACCCAAAAACATTTTTAAAAGAAGCTTTTTCCCCCATTTAAATTGATTTTTCCCAAGAAAACTTTTCATTGGGCGACTGTGAGGGAACCCCTTTGGAAAATTAAAACTTTTACAGTAATTGTAAAAAATTCCCTTTTGCGTTTACTGTGTTTATGGGTTTTTTTTGGTGTGAATGGTTGGTAGCATGCCCAAGTGTAAAGGGGAAAAAAGGTAGGGGTCCGGGTCCTTTAAAATTTACCCTTTGTCCCTTTTTAACTTGCATTCTCCATTTGAATAATTTAAATTTTTAAAAATTAAAAACACCCAAACCATATAAAAAAAAAATTTTACTTAAAATCTACACTCAGTACCCATTTTGAGTGTTGTGAAAAACCCCGGTTTTAATGATTTTTGCAAAAGTTTTTTTGATTTTGATCATAGGTTTTTGGGGTTGGCCCTAAGGAAATTTTTACATAACGAAAGGCGTGTTGAGTATTTTATATTATGCATAAAATGAATACATCCCTTTATACATAGAATAAAAATTTTTGGGGTAAGAACTTATTTTAAGATTTTATCTAGTTGGCAGTGATTTTTTTGAAAGTTTTTGGCAAGGGGTAAAAAGGGCCCTTAATTTTTTTATATTATTTTTTCAAATATTTTTCTATATCAAGGATTTTTCTCAATTTCTAAAAAAAATTTTTCCCATTTTAAATCAAAAATGATCCCTCTCCTTTTTTTTCATAAACATAAAGCACATGGGGAATAGGGGAAAAAACATGATTTGACTTTTTTTTTAAAAAACTAGATTGTTTTACGGTTAGGCTTTGGGGTTTAATTATGAATTACTACCTCTAAAACATTTCTTGAGCAAATTTTAATTGCTTTGATATATGACTAAGAATATAATATGCACGGAAACCGGTACCATTTTGTAAAAGGCATTTTTTCGTTTTAAAGCTTTATGAAACCATAATTGTTATGAATTTATGAGTTGTAAGATTGCTAAATGAGAACCTTGAAAAAAGGGAGGTTTTCCCTTGTTAATGGGAACTATGAATTTTTAAAGCCCAATTTTCTTTTGGCCCCAAAATGAATAAAGTTTAGGCGAATTGAGCTTTGGCCTTTAAGGGCAGTTTGGGATGATGACATGGAATAAAAAAGGGAGTATTGTGTCAAAGGTTCTTAATGCATGTAATGACCTCAAGGTAAAAACCTTAAAAGTCCAAAAAAATTTGGCTAAATGAAAGAGAACCTTTTAAAAAAACAGAAAAAAATTTTTTTTGGGGGGGGGGGACTAACCCCCACTATCGGCCACCATTTTTGTCTTTTTTTGACCTGTACCCTGCAATTTTAGTGCAAAAAAAAAATTTTTGTGAACATTTTTTCCTGGTATTGTTTTTGAACCCCTTAACCTTCGCTTTAGCAAAAGGGAAAAAATGTTTTTATAATTTATATAAAAAAACATTTGGGTAAAGAATTTGTTTGCCCAAAAGGTACAAAAAAAGAGTTTTTGTCACCAACGGTTTTTTCGAAATCTTTTTTTCCATAGCTAAAGCTGAAGCTAAAGGGTTCAAAAAACTATGGGAAAAAACCAATTTTTTAAAATTTAAATTTTTGGGCGCCAGTGTGAAAGGGCTACTTTAAATTCCCAAAAAAAAAACGATCCCCCCCCGGGCAAAGAGCAGAATATTGAGGGTTAGTCCCGGGCCCCCCAAAAAAAAAAACATTTTTTTTTTTTCGTTAATGTGGGCCCTTTCTTTCTTTCCCCCCCCAGAAAACTTTTCAGCGATGTTGATGATTGATGATGTGTGGGGTTTTGATGTTTTGGTTGGTTTTTTTTCCCCAAAAAGGGGGAAAAAATAGCTTAAGGGAAACCACGGTCTAAATTTAAAAATTTTTTACGCAGTAGTTTATAAAAAAAAACGGAATAGTTTAAAAGTGACATCTGACATTGCCAAAAAAAAATTTATATTTAATTTTTTTGTTTAGTAGTGTTTCCCCAAAATAGACGAATTTTAGTTTAAAAAATTTTTGACTTTCCCCCCCCTATTCCTGCTCAAATTTCTGGGTTGGGGAAAGGGGGATTTTTTTTTTTATTTTTAATTTGTACCTTGTCTACCCAAAAGGGCATACTTAAAAATTGTTTCGTTAATATCTTGAACGGGATTAATTTTGCTTCATCGGTATAGTAATAAAATTTTTACCGGGGGAAAAAAAAAAAAATTTTTACCCTGCAAGAAAAAGTTTCCAAGAGTTTGTCAGTTTGTAGAAAAAGGGAGGTAACAAACAGAAACAAAACTGGGGTTCCAAAAAAAAAATTAAGGGGCAACAATAATCCCGGGTTTAAAGTCTTTTAAATTTTACTATAATGCCCAAATTTTGGTGTACTAAAAAAACCCCCAAAAAAAATAAAAATTTTGGGAAGTCAGATGTCATAATTTACTAACTTTTTTCCGTTGTTTTGTTTAAAGACCTTTTTTTTAAAAATTTAAAATTAAAAAAAATTTAAATAAAACTAAAAAAAATCAGCCCAAAAAATTTCCCCCTTTAAAACACCCAAAATAAAAACATAAAAAACCCCCATTTTTTTGGAAATGAAATACAGACCCCTATGTATTTTCATTAACCAAAGGGTAAAGGTTAATCATTAATTCATTTAATCCTAAAAACAGTTCATAAAAATCGACGTCCTTAGGAAAAAAATGGAAATTCATTTTGATTTTCGGAGGGTTTGCTGCTGTTTTTAAGTACTTTCTGTGGAGGGGGATTTGAGGTTTCTTGTGCAACGAGCCTGCGTGTGGGCCCCGGGCCCCGATGTGATCCTACATTGTAATGGCCCAAAGGGAAACCGGTGAAATTTGCATCTTTGAAATAAAGCTAATTTCTCCATGAAAAAAAGTGTTGAAATACTTTTAACCCCCAAAAGAAAAAAAACTTTTTATTTTTGGGTGTGTCCCAAAAAAACAATCAAGGGGGAAAATTTGTAAAATAAAAATTTCTTTTTTCAATCTTTAACTTGGGCCCAAAAATTTTATTTAGGGACCCTAGGCCTTTGTTCGAGTTTTAAAATTTCAAACGTTCGTCCTTCCCCCACGATCGCATTTGAGGGGGTGGTCTTTAAAAAAACTTAAACATTTGGGGTCCTTTTCCCCCCACTCTTTTTTTGTTATTCAATTTACAAGTTAAAATTTTGTTGGGGAAAAAGGTTATTTTTACTATGTAGCCTATATTGCATATTAAAAAAAATAAGTATGCAATGCTTATGTAAACAATACTCCTTTAAAAACTGATTTACTTGACAAAATTTTAAGGAAGTTCCAAAAAATGAAAAAAAAAAAATTTTTTCAGCCCCAACCCAGGTACCCGTTTTATTTTTTCATCGGTTTCCCTTTTCCACTCTAAATTTTGGAAAAAAAATTTAAATTTTTCTTTTCATATTTAAATTTTCTAGGGACTAGATATTGTTTTTTTTTTCATTCTATGAATTTCTTAAGCTTGTTTGTCCTGAATATAAGTAAAACTTTTTTAAAAACACAAAATTATGGTACAAATGTTTTTTAAGCCCTTCCAAGGTGTAACCGTAAAACCCCGGGGAAAAATAAAAAAAAAAGTCATATAAAAATTTAATTTTAATGATCTTTTCTTTTAAATTTTAGGGCCGCTCTTGGGAATGACTTTAAAAAGATATTATTAATTAAAGGTTTCGGTAATAGAAGGGAAATTTCTTCTATTTTGTTACGGGGCGGACTGGGGCCCCAAAAATTGGCCCCTAATTTTACAGCTTTAAAAGAAAAATGGCCAAAAGTGAACACAAAAGGGCCCCCGACAAAAAAGAGGTTTTTTTTTTTTAATTTCCCCAAAAAAGGGGAAAAGGGGGTATTTTTTTTTGAAAATTTCAAAACTTAAATGGGAAAAGCCCCCTTTTTCCCCATTTTGAAATCTCTGCTTTCCTTTTAAAAAATTCAAAGGGACTCCAACCAAAAATTTCCAAAATTTTTAAAAAAAGGGTTTTTCTCTTTTTTTGAAAAATTAAAAAAAAAGGTTCTAAAAATTTAAACAATTTTTAGAAAACAAAAAGGTTAAGTTTATTTGGGTTTAAAGGGCCCCAAAGTTCCCCAAAGGGAAAATTTTAAACCTTTTGCTAGAAAGGAACATTGGGGAAAAAAGTTTAGTTTAAAAAAATTTTAAAAGGCGCCCAAAAAACCTGAGAAAAGGGGGAAAGGCCCCTTTTTCAATTTTTTTGCCCCAAGGAAGACAGGGGGTTTTTTTTCCCCTTTCCCCCCCCCCCAAAAAAAAATTATTAATTCAACAACTAAAAAGATTACCCAATTTTTCATTCAAAAAATTTTCCCTCAATTTTTGGCTTTTTTTGATCATATTTTTGGGGTTTTCCCTTTACCTCCCCCCCCCCCCAAAAAAATTGCTTAATTTAATTTCCCCCCAAAAGGGCTTAAAATAGCCTATAAACTAACCCCCATTTAAAATCTTAAAATCAAAAAAAATAAAAATTCCCCTACCCCTTTTAAATTTTCCCATTATTTGTTACAAATTTTGTAAAATTTTTGAATAACCCCTTTCGTTTGTTTTCATTTTTCCTAAGGGGGTTAAAGTTTTCCCCCCCAAAAAAAGGCCATGTAAGAAGGGGCCCTTAAAAAAATTACGAGAAAAGATTCAAATTTTCCCAATTTTGGGAAAATACCAAAGGGAATTAACTTAAAAACCGGGGGGCCCCTTTTTAAAAACAAAAAATAAGAAAACCATATTTGTGGGAAAAATTAAGGAAAATTTTGAAAAATTAAAAAAATCGTTTAACCAATGGGTATAAGGGGCTCAAAATTTCCAAAAAAATGGTTTGTTTATTTTGGGAACCCCTAACTGACCCGAAAAAAATGTTTAAAACCCCAAAACTTCAAGGTTGCCACATAATTTTTGGAAAAGGGTAAAAATTTAAAAGGGTTCCCCCCACCTATGTTTAACTTCCTTTGCTCCTAAAAAATAGAGGAATACGTGAATTTTCTTTGTTCAAGTAAGCTGTCAACTAATTTATCGATTAATATTATGGATCCTTAGACCTGCAAATGATTCTATATCGATCAATGATCAAAAATCTTTGCTAGTGTATATTATTATAAAGGGTAGTATTAAATAGAATTATTAGTTTTATTAACATGGATGGATAAAAAAAGATTGAAATATTGATCATTTGATTAATACATTTTGCTTTTCTTGTTAAATATGACAGATGATGCTAAAAATTACAAGTTTGTTGATCGATATATTTTTAAATAATATAATTTGAAATCAATTAGTTAAGACTCCATAATGATAGGAGTAATTAATTTTTTGATATCTCTAGTTACAAGTAAGCTGGTATGGGAAGAAATAAAATGTCATTGATATGTTGTAATTTTAGTCTCAGGAAATCCAGAAAAATCAGAATGGCATATGAAAGATACATAAAAATACAATTAAGTTAGTAATAAAATTTTGTAGCTAAATTATCATTTTTCCATTCACACTGCAAAGTGAGAACATTGTAGGTATTGTATTTCCTGCTCATGAACACACAAGTGTGAAGGTGCCACTCATTCTTTTGGCTGTCCTAGTTCCGTTCCATACGTGCTCTCCTCAACATTGTATTTTTAAAAATAAAGTTATATTACATACTTATATTAAAATTGGTGTTTTGTTGTTATTTTGTGGCAATATTGTAGGTAGCTTGTACCACATTGTTTAGCTTGTCATATGGCTTGCTTACCATAGTTCTTTTAATTTTATGCATTTATAATGTTTTGTACTACATTCTCTCTACCCAATACATACAGGGAAGGCTGCTGTATCAAACTGAAGCTACTTAGATTTCTTTTTGGTTTTGTTTGCAAAAAAAAATATGTTTGGTTTTAAACTGCTATGGTCTCATTTGTATTTAACATTTTAATAACAAAAAGGAATAGCAATATGAAAAATACTATATTAAATAAGTATAGTAATTACAATAAAATGTATTACTTTCAGTCCCCTTGTGTTCATGTTTTTGTCATTACATTCAATCAAAAATGCCTCCTGCCCCTACAAAATTTATGTTTTGGAAAGGGTCTGGAACCAAACAGAATTTTAGTATTTGTTTATTACCTACCTTGTGGATTAGAAAGCTAATTATTGTACTCAATCCCCAGATTGGTCCCCGTTTTTAGTGCCTAATATTAATTAAACGAGGGAGCGGAGCGACCGAGTGTCTCCATTCAACTCAAACGGCTCTCATTGTGATTCTGTCTGTCTGTCCTGTACGTCGAAAATCAGCCGAACCGCCCGGAACAGATTAAGCTGAAATTTTAAACAGACATCCGGTACGAGTATACTGAGAACTGTTAAAAAAATCAGCTTGATCCATTGCGATTTAAGCCTACAATAAATAAAATGTATTTTTTAAATTATCGATAGCATTTGTTAGTAGCAGCTAGCGGAACGTAATTTGCGTGGCTTACATGGCACAGTGGTAAGCATTAAGCCTACCGCACGGAGGGGTTTGGGGGTTTGATTCCCCTTAGTTCGAACTTTTTTTTATATTTTTACATCCACATATTATTTTTGAGGGGTGTTAAATGGGAAATAAAAATTAGTGATTTTGTTTCATGTTGGAAATTTGTTAATGTTTTACGCTAATACGTTTGAACACGATTCGCATTTTAAATGTTCAATTTAAATAAC